>JALLPC010000997.1:0-10726 GCA_036940045.1 Stephanocyclus meneghinianus | reverse complement strand
TTTTTGTATGATGCCTAGTAAGAAGTTACGGGATTTTGTATGATTTTCATGGTTCTCTAGAGAGAGGAACAATTGTTAGCAAAGTGGGTGGGGCCGGTGGCACTTTTCGATTAGACGAGTCACCAACAAATAGTACAGAATCCACATACGGGCTTCAGAACCGGAAGCCACATAGGAATCAAATTTTGACAATGAAAAAATCAACCTCGAAATCACCAACTTCAGCGCCGCCCTTGGCAGCCACCCCATCAATCATCCTGAGAGTTTCACAACTCATCCTTATGATCCAAATTTGCCTTGCAGCGTGCGGCGTTCAATGCGGCGACGGCGGCCAAGGTGGCAGCGACAGACTCAGCCATGGTTTAGCAGCACAAAAGAGTGGGGGCCGGTCACGGCCAAGCCAAAGCAAGGGACACAACACGATACTACTCCTCTGTACAGATTTCAAGACCCCCACAAAAACTGGCGCAACATCCTACACCACATCAGATTGTTCCCCAAAAACTTGGCGCAAGACGTCATTTCTACTAACAAATCCAGGAGCCTAAGCGCGCCAAACTTTACCCACAGTTCATCTACCCAAGGCTGTACAACACTATCTACCCCAAACAAAGTGACAGCTTCCCCTCAAAATGCCCCATCTCCCGCAAGAAACACTACTGTCATCCATGCTTCACAGCTAGTAAACACAGGCAAAATCAGTACAACTTCATTTATCAGCTCACTAAATTACTACCTACAAAGATCCAACAAACTCCACCAAACAAATCAAACTTCTAAGCTAACAGCTATGACCAAACACACCCAAAGTACTGCTGGTTTCAAGAGATCCACCCATAGCTCCCCAAGCATTGCCAAAGCCACCCTAACCTCACTCGACAAGCCCCGCCTGCCCTCAGCCAACAAAGGTGTGCCATCCAAAGCCACCAAGAACTCCACCAAAGCCCCTGACCCAGCAAATGATGATGAGTGTCTTATCTCATGGGACAACTCCAATGAAGGAGACAAGGATGACGTCAACAAGCACATCTTCTAGGTGAACGCCAGCACAACAACGGAAGAAGAGAACTCCCCTAACACTGGATGCAACCAAGGGAAGGCGGAGGAAGCGATTGATGTCTTCACTATCTCGGAGGAAGAAAAGGGCAAAATCATTGGAGTCCCCAAGAAGATCAATGTGGAGAAGGAGTCAGAAGATGCAGGAACCAAGGACATCGTAATGTTGTCACCCTCAAACTCACCCCTTAAGAAACACAGTAAGCGTGAAGCTCTCTTGGCGTTAATCACCCTCAAGCCCAACCCCAAGCCTGCTCCGCAAAAGTCCATCACCGAAGCCACCAAGCCCAAAGCTGTGCCAACCAATACCCCCAGACCCACAAAATCTACCAACAAAGAAAAAGCTATAAAGAAGGCTCAGGATCCACCTGCCAAAACTCCATCACCCAACATTCACTCCACCGACTCATTGAAGCCAGCTTCTGTATTAAAAGAAAGCAAGTACCCGTCTGTACCCAAATCAAGCAACAAAGAGGAAGTGGAAAAGACCCCCCAAAACCTCATGAGCACAAGCACCAATGCATTATCATTGATGTCTTGGTCGACTTTGGCAAAGCCGCTCTAGCAATATTTGGGGATGACAACCCAAAAAAGCTTCATTCTGCACTCACCAACCTTGTCCAAAACATCAACTTCAGTGATCCACTTGCCATAATCCCCAACAAAGATGCTCTTTGCCTCATGGCCATTGGCCCCTCAGGGCACAAGGTTCCAGCCAACCTCACCCAACTCAGCATCTACTTCTACGGAATCAATGCTAAGCAACTCAACGCAAGGAACAATGAGGAGGAAGATGCCTTGGTTTCCCTCAGGCCTGGTAAAAAAGAAGGGAAGGGCGAGTTAGCCTATTTCTCCTTTTACCTGAGCAGTGATGTGCAGCCTACAGAGGTAGTAAATCAAGTCAGCCTAGAATGGAGTAGATTTGGATCCTTAATCAAAGTAAAAGAGTTACAGACTATCAATACCGAAACTCCAATTGTCTGCCATAGTTTATATGTCCACTCTTCCAAACATATTCTACACACTGAAATGATCCAATGCCTCAAACTCGCCCAAGAAGATCTTCGTGATAACTCCAATTGGGACTCTGACATCTCCTTTGACATCACTCATGGCAAGGTTCCAGAAATCAATATCCATGCCAATGTGCCTCTCATCCCCAAGCAGAAAACCAACAGATTTTCCAAGATGCCAAGGCATTTACAAGCATGCAGGAAGTGCATCCACCTCGAGGTGGCTGCTGGGGATATTGACATGCTCAAAGTGCAAGTGGCTCATGGAAAGAAGATTGGAATTTTCAAGGAGATGATGGGAGCTCATGTGCATCTAACCAAGAGTGTGGACTGGGAATCTACCCCGGGTGATATAAAACGGGCAGCGAAGTTTCATAGAGACTCTACCAATTACAATGCCAGTATGACGGCTTCAGAGATCCATGGCTTCCTGGACTTGAATGAGAAAGTGGCAGTGAAGGATGGTCAGAGAGTAATCCAGAGAGTTAGTGGAAAAATCTGTCTTACCACCCTGTTGAAATTTGGAGAAGAGTCGTCCACTCTAGTAGCAGAGGTACACCAGGCAGATGCCAATGGTGCTGTACAGCTGGTATATCCCAACACCGCAGCCACAGAGGCCATGATTACCTCATGAAAAACCCTGCTTTTTTCTCAAGAACTACCTGGTTGATATTGGAGTCAACAATGTTTGTACAGAAGTTGGTGTTAACGTTTTGTGACCCTGCATTGATTCACAACGGTGAGAATTGTAGATGGATCACTGAAACAGCAACTGTACTCACAGAGGAAGAGTTGGAACATCAGGATGAAAGTGGCAACTTAGAAAACCAAGCATGGTTTGTTGATGTAGTGAAGCAATACAAAGAAATCAACAAGAAGGATAGCTCTTGTAGGAAGGGCAAGAACTATGCAGCTGCTGCGGCCTTGTATGACTTGGATGGCGAACTCTCGGTCCAAACCATGCATGAGAAGCATGATGGTATCATCAATCTAGATAAGATGAAGGAGAAGGTGGTGGAAGGCGGTGGCAAGGGAGTTGGACGTGCAGAGGCTGCCAAGGGAGGGACTAAGAAGGTAGAGGAGGGGTTAGATGAGGAAGATGATTTGGGGCTGCAAAAAGGAATTGATGGGGAGGAGGCTTCAATCAGTCAGCAGTCGGGATACTCACCCAAAAGAGGTAAAGTTCGGTTCAATGATGAGAATGGTGACGGTGTTAAGACTGGAGATGACTCCAGTTCAGTCGAGAGTATGACTCCAGACAAAGCCACTGCTAGTGCTGCAGGAAAGTCCCAAGTCTCCTCAGAGACTGGCAGGAGCGGATAATCCCAGACAAACTCCCTCCTGAAGCCACAAGGGGGGTGTCTCAACAAGCTGTTAGTGGTCGGTCAAATCCTTCAAGGAGCAGAAGGTCTCAAGTCCAAGCTGGATGTTTTCGTACTAAACAACAGACTGCAAGGATGATTAAATTGTTAGATGATGCTGGTAGTCTGCATGTAATTAAACAAAGAGGAAGACTCAATATTACTTCTCACCCATTGGCTCTACATTCACTGGAAAAGAAAGCTCTCAGGTTCCTCAACCAGCATAGATCAGATGACACTAGAGATGAGGAGCTGATTAAAGGAGCACTAGGGTCAGATGATCAAGGTGATGATACATACAACATTCTAAGTCTAAACTGTAATGACGCAACTGAAACACAACAAATATTAGATGAGAAGAAGGAGTTACTAGAGGGTATTGGTGTTGCTCCGGGAGCTAAACGAGATGGCACATACCGCATTGACTATCAAAATGTCTGTGGCCTACCAGCCACCTTAAGAAATAATCCTCATTTAGATGACTTAAAGGAGGTAGCAAATGACTTGGAGCTTGATGCATTTGCCTTTACAGTGCATAGAAATAATCTGAGACACAAAGACAATAGAAGATATGGGCTTAGTCAACTGTTTCAGGGCAGGGAAGCAATGGTCAGCGGTATCTGGGGATGCAACAAACACAAGCTAACAGAACAATATGCAAACAAGCGTACCATGGAAGGCGGGACAGGTCTAGTGGCCTTCGGTGAGCTAGCCAGTTGCATGTTCACTAATAACTCTGGGATGGACAAGTCAGTAGCCAGGTGGACCTACATGAGTTCAGAGGTAGAGATGGACACAGCACCATGCTTTTAGTTGGATATGACCCATGCCAAAACAATAGGGTAGACTCAGGAAGCACTTACCAACAGCAAAGGCGATACTTTATCTCAACGGAAAAAATGGTGGTAGAACCAAGACAGAGATTTTTGCAAGATCTGAAAGCTCTACTTATGGAGTGGAAGAAGGAGGGCAAGAGGATAATAGTTTGTCTTGATGCAAATGAACATGTGTACAGAGATGCAGTGGGAAGAATGTTGACGGATGTAGAGGGGTTAGAGATGGTAGAAACAGTGCACAGTGCAAATGGGACAAGGCTCACTGCTACTCACTTCAGAGGATCGAGACCAATTGATGCTATTTGGGCAACAAAGGACTTAGAAATCTCCAATGCTTGTGCCATGCCAATTGGATATGGACCAGAAGATTGCAGGATGATTGTGGTGGACTTCACAGCAGTTTTGATGGTGGGAGAGAGTCAACAAGCTACAATCAGCCAAGCGGCCAGAAGGCTCAACTCTAAGTGCCCTAAAAGCCTCAAAAACTACAACAGGCATCTGGAGGAACTCATCACTAAACACAAACTCTCTGAAAAGATGGTAGAGGCTCACAACTCCAANGTCTTGTCTGACTCCATGGTATATGTGCTCAAGTATTCCTGGAATGAGATGTTCTGAATTTGTGGCATCCAGTGCAATATGGATTTGCTTATCTAAAGAGAGGAATACAAATTTTTTGGTGGATTCAACAAGCTCCTCTTTTTTATTGATAGGTGTTCAAGCGTACTGCAGATAATGACAGATTTGTACCGGCTTGAACTGTAGTGAAGGACTGTACACAGTAGGTGCAAGTTCATCTCTTCTTTGCTGAGACATTAAAAACCAGAAATCTGGTTATGATCAATGATTGCTTTGTTAACAATCCCTTTCAATCCAGTTCAATCATTGTGCTCATTGATGAGATATTCTTGGCTTGTTTCCAACCAACCATTCTCATTGATGAAAACTCTCCTGCGTAGAATAAACAGGGCATCTCAAACATGTGCCAATTGTCTTGGTCAGTTTCCATGACGTCATGAAAATTATCAAGCTCCCACCCTACTTTCGTGAACTGAAACTGTGATTTTAAATCATTAACAGGAACAGATCTTTTGCCAGAAATATTGATTTCCCCTTGATCCTCAAGATCACCCATGGCATTACTCTCTCCGGTGGATTAAACACTAGGCACAACATGTGCAGGATCTGAAACATCAACCAAGGCCCATACAGGACCATAGGCATTGGAATATTTGCAGCCATTATGCTTTAGCATTTATGCACTTCTGCTGTTTATCCGCTCACAGGAGATACAAATAAAGATTTGCCCCCTTCTTTTACTTGTGCAACTTGTGCAGACAACACGGAATACACTGCTTTGTCCTTCTAAAGAAGAGTCCCATGATGTCACTATTTTATCAAATGTTCTCACTAGACATTACTACAAATTTTGCATGGTATTCTTTTTATCTGAAGGATCTCAAATATCTTCTTTCCCACACTCATGGTTGACTGGTGTGGCAGAGCAGGAGCAAGTCAATACAATTTGCAGAATCAATTCAATAATATGAAAAAATAATTTTGAACAGCTCAACTTGATGGGGAAACTGGCAATACATGTGACAATCTCTTGTTACCTACATCACCCCAACTACAGCAAAACAGACATGCAGCATTGTACAATCCCAACTGTGGAGTGATGACTCAGATTACAGCATACCCTGCGCTGGATGACTGTTGCACTATTTTGATTAGGGACTGATTAGGGACAAACACAATATTTGCTCAAAAATGGTCAGGGCTCTAGAACTGCTGCAGTTGATGTGGCAACACAAGAGATGGTGAGAGATTGCTTGTGGTTCAATCAAAAAGGAGGACGAGGTGAAGGAGGGTGAGAGCAAGCCATCTGTTCTCACTGGGTCAGCATGCAGTCCTCATGTAAGTGCTCACAACATCATGATGCCATGTCGCCTTGAGCTAGTCCGTGACTGGCTCAAAGGAAGCACCACCTTATGGTCTGTCCTGCACAACATGCCTTGCAAAGATCTGCCTCTTCCAAGGACAACACATAACCAATTAGGTGGGTTTTTTGATCTAGAATGTGCTTTACATCATTAGATAGATTAAACCTATATGCCCAAAATTGCATTTTTTGTGATAAAAGTCCCTATATTTTCTTGCCAATGCAAGATCAGAAACATTCCTACAACGGAATTGATATTGATTCTGATGATTAAAGAGAAACCATATCTCACCTATAGTTGTAGTCATAGTTAGACAACCTGCAGTTGTGTTTTCAATACTATAACTCAACTACAGGAACCTGAAGCTGCAGTTATAGTTGGGCCCCTGCACTATTACTACAGCTAGATTCTTGGCAGCAGTGAATAGAGGCTATCACAAGAGGTTCAAAATAGAATGCCCATATGAGACGAGAAGATGCAATATACACTTCTTTTATTGCCACAAGAATGGATCTAGGAAAAATGATATCATCACAGGCCCATTATTTGCACATCATAATCAAAACCACAACAAGCCATCCACAACAACAATTACATCAGCAAAATCAGTCTGTGGAAATAGCTGTGTCAATGTCAGACATTCAATGGTGAGGGAGAGAGAAGGAGGAGATAAAGAGGAAGGAACAGGTGGGTGGGTAGAATAAACAGAAAAGAGATCAATTTACTGGGAATCTCTTGATGCTGTTAAACTCTCTGTACTTGGGCATGATGATGATCTTTTTGAGGGAATTGAACAGAGAATCGAAATGTTAGATTGTGCACTGAATGCCTACAATGGATACAAAGCCAATATGGAAGACAGGGAGAGAATTTAACACAGCATCAAGTTTTCCATTTACAAAGTAAAGCACTTACCTTCAAAATGTATATGATGTGGCTCTGATGAAACTGGGGAAGGGGATGATCAATTGGACAGATGTATGTTGCAAGGTGACGACAGAAAAATTGTGTGGTATGGGGTGAAGCTAGCACAATATCCACAGAAATTGCAGCTTGGAATGTTATGTTTTGTATTAATTGAACTTTTCCCATCCAAGCTCCAGCATAGCAAATGGGATATATCCAAAGGCACCAATCTTTGAGTACTTTTCTAAGATTGAAGCTGACTGCAAATAATTCATCTTTAACAATTTTGATGAATTTGGGGTGGAAATGTTGAGGGATGAAATGGTGACTAATTTGCTATCAAGCACATGGATGCATTCAAACAAGATATACTGGCTGGCATCACAACTGAACAGTCTGTCAAACCACCAGCATATTCAACAGTAGTAAAATGGGTTGGTTGATTGGGTTTGAAACATGATTCTGCAAAATTATATTATGTTGATGGTCATGAGAAAGCAGAACAGCAAGAGTACAGAGCACACTTTATCAATCAGTACCTCACCAAGATTGAGCCACAATTTCACAGTTGGGTACAGTTGACAGCAGAGGAATTGCAACATCTTGAATCATAAAGGATTCAGAGAATAGTATTCTTAATGAAGGATATAATTTTTAGAATGCAGAGATTCATATGGTAGAGTTTCAAGTTGATGACCATGAAGCCCTACAAGACCTTGCAAATCAAAAGAATCTTGAATTCGGAGGAAGCATTAGTGTGAGAGCAGAACCAGGAAGAAAAGCAATGATTGTGTTTATTGAAGACAAAGCAATTCACAACCAACACACAAAAAGAGATGATTTCTGCATTTCAATAAAGAGACACTGGATGGGGAATTAACTTATCAAGGCAGCAATTTGATTGAAATGAGTAAACAACAAGAAGTAAGACACTACTTTGATAGAGAGGCAGAAATAGACATCAATGGCAAAACAAAAAAATGTAAATTCACTGGATCACCATTAGTCACGTCATTTGAGTTTGTAGGTACTAATGGTTACTGGAATGGAAACCACAGAATAAATCAAACTGAAGACTGTATTAATTGTTTAAAAGTGATGTTTGGTGAAAAGTATGAAACTGTATTTCTTCTGATCACACCAGTGGCCATGCAAAGAAAAGATTGAATGGTTTGGATGCAAAGATATGACTGAGGGATAGGGTAGTAAAGTTATGAGACCTACCTTGATTGGACCCATGGATGGTTTTGTTGGGCCTTTCTATGATGCAAATTATCAACAAATGGAAAGCATAGGAGAGGTACAATCTATGGTTTATTCTGCAACAAACCTTGGTCCATTTAATTTGAGTGAAGGCGATAAAGATAAGGAAAGGTATGATGCGATAGAGATGATTCCTGCAAACAAACAGAAAGCAACAGGAATGAGAAAAAAGGAGTTGGTTAAGTTCCTAACGGAAACGGTGCTAGGCAAAGGTTTGAGCTCACAGTCACTGCCAAGTATGCAACTGTGTGACTTAAAGCCAAAGGCTGAGGCTCTTTCAATTGATGTTGATTATATTGCAACTTCAAAAACCCAGAAGGGTTGGGAGGAAAAGGACAAAGGATTGTTGCAAGTATTGTGGGAGTGATGGTTTATTGATGCATCAAAATTTAAGAAATATAGAAGAGAGTAATTGATGAAATTGGAGACAGTGTACCTGAAGTGTCTCTATGCTACATGCTGGAGTGGTGTCATGACTGCATACATGAAATGACTCAGGTAGAATATGTTTGGGAGCAATTGGGTGCAAAGGCTCTGATTGCAACAAAGTACCATTGTGAATTTACTGGTTAAGGAATTGAGTACTCACGGGCCTTTTCTGAGTTCTTCATTGTAAATCACCGCTCAAGCTAAAAAGAGGCCATGATAGCTTTGGCAGTCTTGTTGCTAAATGCACATCAAGGGAGGTGATGAAGATTGAAATTATTATAAGATTAAGTAAACTTGCAAGACAATACATGCTTTCTTACCAGACACTGGAACTCCATTCTGATCAAGTAAACATATAAACTGACCATTTTTTTCTCAGACAACGCTCAAACATCATAGAGCCACAATAGACTTCGACAGTAATATTGCTATGTCAACAATTGCATCGGCAGATTTTGTTTGAAATGCTGAATTTGTTCAGGGAGCAAAAGAGAAAGAGTGAAAAAGGAAAAAGGTAGAAGATGTTGGGTTATTGCTCACCTTAATCTCAACTTAAACTCTACCTACACATTCTCTGGAGCAGGTATACCAATTGCTTTTGCAGAACATACTTTTGATAAAATCAACATCCTCCTTGTACATCATTATCCACTCGCTTTACTAATCAACCACCCTGATGATTTTTCCATCAAGAAGAGCAGCATCAGCCTTATGAACTTTTACTTTTTCAAAAAAAATTTACATGTATCCACTCCTCTTACAAATGTATAAACAACTAAATCTTCAACCAACCTTCCTCTCCTCCAGGCTGGCACCAACCTGAAATGTAAATCAGAATCAAATCCACTGCGTTCATACAATATCATACTGATCACATGATCTCCCAATTCTACTGTTGGTTAGTCCAACCATGCAACACTACTGTTAAGAAAAATGAAAAACAAAGTCAGTAGGACAAACAGCAATAAGGAGTTATCACCAAGAGAACATCATCATCTCATGCCATGAAATAAGACATCACAACATGTATCCATTCTTGAGCTCAAGATTTATGCATTTTATCATGCAGGGAGATAGTGTCCAATCATATTCAATTGAATCCAACAAACAAAACAGGCTTTTATTTTGCAAAGAGAGAATCTTTAACAAAAAAACGATTTGCAACATCTCAAGCGCATAGACCCTATCAAACATGTATACGATGTCTTGCATCTCATGACTCCCTTGTCTGATCTGCTAGTCCAAACAAGAATAAGGACATTAACCCTGCCATGGTTGATGGAATTTTAAATTTTATAATAACATAATTTTGTGTCAAGTTGTTCTGTCTGTTGGAATGAATTGTGGTCTGATGAGTCAAAAATCTTGTGGATACAATATTTGGGATACCTTTCCAGATCATCATATTAACATTATAAAGTCTGCTTATGATGACCAAGTCAGAAAGATCTGAAACTTAGATAGAGTTATTATGTAGTCCTTTCTTTTTACTGTAAAATGGTACCACAGCCTACTTCACTACTGTCTGATTGTCTTGACCATGCCTTGACCCGGTGAAATTATCATGTATGTAGACATGCCTTGACCATGTTTTGACTGTGAAAGGCCCAAAGAACTTATTGTACTGATTTTTGGTCAAGACATGCTACCTGGTAATTAACAAAGACTTATTTTTATAGTCTAAATCAATAATCTCAGTAAAGACATGTATTGACCGGTCAAGACATGATCCTGCAAAAAGCAGCTGGTCAGGATACAGTCAAAGCATGTCTTGACTGGTCAAGAATATTTTTTGGGAACGTTAGATTTTTCTTTCTGAAAAAGGCAAGAAATAGTCAAGAATTGGTCAAGACTTGGTCAAGATATGGTAAAGACATGGTCAAGACATGGTCAAGACATGGTCAAGACATGGTCAAGAC
>JALLPC010000996.1:0-10682 GCA_036940045.1 Stephanocyclus meneghinianus | reverse complement strand
CAAGACTTATTGAGGCAGATGAAGGACAATTGAGTGTTCAATGAACACTTCAATGCTATCAAACACAATGATTCAGATGAGAAGGTGGTGATTGACTGTTTTGGGAGTCTGTGGGTACTGAGGGGAGAAGGGAGGTTGGCCATGGATGGTGCAAAATAAGGGTGGGCGGTGAGTGGGTGGGACGGTAGAAAGCCTCCTTCTACCACAATGAATTGGCAAGAACAACAGGGGGCATAACAAAAGGGTAGATGCATGGTAGTATCTATCATTATTTTTTTAATACATGTTCTCATTTCACTGACTTTAAACATTCAAAAACAAGATGCAATAGCGACACTTTACAGTACCTAAGGACATATTGTGTAGCTATCACTCCGATTTTTATCATAGGAGTGAAACTGGTAGAGAGCAGAAGTGCTATCTACTTGGCGTTTATTTTATTAACTTCCCACCTTCAAACATCCAAAGAAAACATCAACTTTATTTCCCATAGACAAAAGCATCACTTCTTTATGACAGATTATCTGAACCTGCCATTCTCATCGTCAACGTAGACGCTGCTCCCATTGCCGCCAATGAACTACTCTTCCCACTCGCGGCGCTACCGCTCTCCACACTTTCACCTGCCGATAGCACGCTGTCTTGAAGAGAATCTTCATCATCCGACCGCACGCTCCTAGGAAAAGAAGACTCTTTCTCTTTGATCGACTCGCGTAATGATCTATGCTCACCCGATGCGGTATCTGAATCCGTCTCATGAATAGGTCTCATATCTAACTTGTCAGGAGAAGGTAATAGATTAATATCATCTTCTAAATCTATGGTTTGCGTCTGTAATACATGATGATTTGGCGGATCTAAAGGTTTGGGACCGTTGCGTTCATCATTGGCCTTGCGGCGGCGATGCACGATGAAGAGTGCGATAATTATGAATGCCAGGACGAAGATGGATATGCCAATAGGCACAAAGATGCCGCTGGTTGCGCCGGTGGTGGAATTGTCGGCCGTTTCTTGAGACTCAGTGCTTGCGGCATTGGCCTTAACATCTGACTCGGCGGGAATGCCAATATAAACAACCTTCACAATTTTGTCAGACTTGTAACTATCATTTTTCATACCAGTTTCGATAAGCGTAAGTATATCAGTGGATTCATCATCAGACCAAACAGTCATATAACCTCGGACCGGTGTGCAAATCATGTCTTTTTCTACAGCTGTTGAGCATGCTGTGTGGAGAGATTTATTGAGCATGCATCGTGAGAGACTTGCAAAAAGTTCAATGCTTCAAAGAGGAAAAAAGCCGAGACCCCAGGTGACACTCACATTGACCCATGAGAACTTGATCCACTGGAGCCGAATCCAGTGCCACCACCCCAGACGATGCACGCTGTCCACTTTTATTATTATTCCTCAATAACCTGTTCCGTTGACTGGCGCAATCCAATAAACCGTAGTGCCTTGCCAAATCTTTAGTCATTGACATTTCTAGCTCTGAAACACCCTCTTTGATACCTTTTGCATCACCATTGGCACTGTCCGCGGTGAAGAGCACTTCATAATCCCAAACAATATCTAACTTGTTCGCTCCCGAGTCATCCGGGGCCAATATCCCTTCCAACAGCAATGTAGGGTCGGGATGACATGTGTAAAATGTCGATTCTTTCGTTTCCACCATGTGCACTACCTGTTCTGACTGCGATGTTTCATTTGCAGTTTCACCCGTGTCTTTGACTATTTGAGAGGCGTTGGAGTTTTCATTGTTGGAGCTCCCTCCAGCGCTGTGGCTATTGTTTGGATTTTTGTTTGAATCGCCTAGGTCGACGGTTCCTCCACTAGTCTGAGAAGACTCGACCGTAATGTCATTCTGGGTGTTGTCGTCGTCTCCTGCATTTGTCGTCGTGCTTTCTCCCCCTCCTCCGCCACTTGTGTTGCCAATCGCCTCGCTTTCGTCGCCGCCATCGGTGGTAGAGTTGCTATTGGGACACGGCACGATATCTAATGTGAATGCGTCATCGTCCGTAAGATCATAGAGGCTTAGTTGATAATCGTTAGAATCGCAGGGGGTGGTTCCGTTTCGGTAGGACATGATTTTCAGCGGCGAAAAATCTTGGGTGGGCAGTTCGTGTTGTTGTTATTGATGTCGATGTAGTGATGACGTGTCTTTGTGCTTCTCTGGGTTGTTCCTCGATGTCAAGGTATGCTACAACGGTAGATCAAGAGGAATAGTTGAGCTTAGGTGGTGAAAAAATAATTAACTCGTGTTATGTTCAACACCGGAATCCATCCCATATCGTTTGGGGAATCGACGTATGGTACCATACCCGATACAATATTATTGGCTCTTTTCCTGTTTTATTATTATATTTTCTGCCTCTGGTTCACCGGTTGGAACTGTAACACGTACAATATCTGCTTCACGCTCTGGTAACATCAGTCTTTTACATGATATATTATGTTGTCAACAGAGTATAGCATTACAACACCGTACCATATGGTACCATAATATATGGTACAATACCCATGATGTAAGCCTTCATTCGAAAGTCGGATTGGTGGTTTGCTTTCCTGCAATTGTTACACAATCTCGTTTTCCAATTTTTCATGACAAATTTTGTTCAATTCACAACCCCGATTTTCTCAGACGAATCCTGCAGGCTTAGTCTAGTGAATGTAAGAATTTTGAATTTGAGAAAGACAAGTAGAGGTATAGTTCCATTGGTTACGGTCTGTTCTGCTACTCACGAATGCTGTATACGTGTAGTATTTTTGGAAGTAATGAAAGAAGGAATTGTTTCGGGTGGAATGTAGATTTATCAAGTCAAATGTTATCAGATGAGAACGGGGGCTTCACATTGCCACCGACACAGGTGCGCAATCCCGAATACGATGCGATGTCAACCCTGCCAGTTTTTATTCAAATTGAAGTTGAAGTAAGTTTGATTTTTCCAAAAACCAACGGTCTGCCAAATTTCAGCGACGATTTCCATTTCTCTCTCTTTTCAATCAACCGGGTCCCCTTTCGCATTCATTGCGATTGCAAACGAAGGGCAAACATAATAGGCTGTCGATAAATAGGTAAGTTTCATCTCTTCATCCTTGGGTAATTGGGTATTTGGTGTTCGCTCTTATCGGCGCTTGCTTTCGTCGAAAAAAATTGCTGTGCAATACTTAAATTCTCACTAATACAAAAACACGACGTCTTTGAAATATTTCTTGCATTGGCTACTCGGTCTTGCCTACTGCAAGGAACGATACAATCAAGATGGATTCTAAAGCAGCATCGACTGGTGATGTAGTATCGTCTACAACAAATAAGTTAAATCAAATGGAGAGTCCGGAAGATTTGGATGTTTTTGTCAAAGAGTTGATGGACAATATGGTGAGTGCGAGCTACAATGGTTGATTTTGCGCATTTTTCATTGAAGCTCGTTCTATGAGAAAATCGTTGTGTTGATCGATTATGAAGGAAATACAAAACTTTTGAATTGATTGTTCATCGTGCCTTGTCTCGACGTTAGGACCCCTTACACATTCGTTCCGTTTTACAACCAGCAAACCCGCTTCTCACGACTAAGCGACACAATCCTCGGACGAATCGACGACATGGGTTCCAAAATCGATGATCTCGAGAAGACTATTAGCGAACTCATGGATCAAGCGGGAATTGAACCGACGGCATCGATTGAGGGTGGAACAAAGCCCAAAGTGTAGATTTAGATGGTCGATATTACTATCGCGTGTGGAGTCTGTTTTTGTGAATGGGTGCATATTCCCATGTGACTCCACTCGTTGTAGGATTCGTGAAGAATGAGATGTTGAATGATTGAAAACATTCACTAGCAGATTGATGATAGTAGATGTCGATCAATTCAAGATGAATGCGATGCACCCGGCAATCTTTTCACGTCAATCACATGCAAATTAATCCGTTGAAAGTTGTTCACGTGGCTAGCAAAGGCGGGGATTGTACACAGATTTGATCTGGCCTAAGTCGCTCGTCGCGTCAACCCATACACAATAATGCATTTATTTAAATACATGAAAGGTTACTTTTACTAGTTGCTTGTGCAGACATGATCGAAACTAAATTAATTCACGCGTTATGTAAAGCAGATGCTTGCTATCAGTGACTGAAGTTGAATGCTGTCATTCTGAGGGAGTACGGTTAATTTTGAGGACAGAACAAACATTCGATGCACAGACGATGGATCTTGCCAAATATTATGGTCGCTACCGTCAAAATCTTCGTCTCTTCCTATACGTGCCCTCATTGGGCGGCGTCATACTCGAACTCTCTTCATCGCCTTCTTCGTCATAAGCGCGCTTGCCATCCTCCTCTTCGAGGTTTTCTTCGTCTTCCACCTCCCCCTCTTCCATGTCTTCGTCCTCGGCGACTTCGCCTTCTTCGGATTCGTCCGTTTCGCCGGCGACATCACTGTGTTCGTCGACGGTAATTTCTTTGATTTGTACGTCCTCGCTGTAGAATGTACGAAAAGAATGTAAAGTGGAGAGTTGGAGAATGCGCAAATAAATGGACGTTCCTGGATAGAGAACCTGGTGCCTACCGTTCTTCCTCTTCGTCGCCATCTTCGTCTTCCTCGTTGGAGTCCTCATCCTCCTTTCGAACAGCAGAAACAATATTACAAGTGAGGGTCTGTCAACTTACAGTGAAGCAAAACATGTAAACGAGCGCACCTGGATTTCACCCTCTTCACCTGAGTCTTCTTCCGAGTCCACTTCATTCTCGTCGACATCTCCATCTTCTTCGGCGTCTTCCTCGTTCTCATCACCATCCTCTTCTTCTTCTGTTGAAGGATTCTTGAGATTCTCCGCCTCTTGGGAGCGTTTGTGCAGTTCAGCCGCTTTGGCACGAGCTTCAGGTGATTCCATGATGATATTGTGCCTGAAAGTTACAATTCGTGAATATGGCAACAAGACATTGGATAAGATACGAAGCAACGCCTCGACGACAGGAGGATAACTCCAGTTTAAAGATGTTTACCTTTCCAAAACCGCCTCTGTTTCTGTGCGCAACAACTGCATCATCGCCACCATCTGATCATTTCTCTCTCTTGACTTGATAATTTGCTTCTGCAACTCGGTATTTAATGTAACTTCTTTGTTCATTTCTGCCTCGAGGAGACGGACCTCTTCGGTAAGCTTCAGGAGTTCTTCGGCGTCAGGATCAAATGCTGCGGTGGATGCAGGAAGAGAAGATTCTAACCAGGTAATGGCTTTGGGGTCGTTGACGTCGGTCACTACAAATGGTGTGGACGATGCCGTGGTGAGAAGCGATCATAATAGAGCATAATAACTACAACGTGGACCATACTTACAATATCCGACCGCCTTGTCCGTAGCCGAACTCAAACAAGACAATAAAATAGGAACCCCATAAGGTGTCGACGGTTCCACCATGGAATCCCAAGGAATAACATGAGGCTCCAACCCAGAGACAATGTCATTGCTGGTACTTCCGCTCTTTTTACCATTGTCTCCATTATTGTTCGAAGAAGTAAGTACTGACTCATCGGCAGACGTGACACTGCTGCTCCGTTTCCTCATTTTCTTACTCTCGTCGTCAACATGGCGTGATTTGGCAGGAGATCTTGTCAAGTAGTTGTGCGAGGGTTGCGCCTGCTGCTGTTGAGAATAGGGAGTGTCTGGCGAAATCAACATTTGAAGCAATTCTGAAGGTGTTTCGAGTTGGGAGCATGCCGCTTCGGCCTCCTTGAGTTGTGACTCGATGTCAATCCACATTTCGTAGAGACTGCGTGCTTTTTCGCTGGCTTTAGCCGTTTCGGCCTCTTCGGTCGGTTTGCTTTCAGCTGTAGCATCCGGAGCTGCAGCTCCTACACTTGATGCATTCATGTCCAAATCCACATCATCGCCACCTGCCAACACTCGTCCTCTCCAACGGATCGCTGCCTCTACGTCTCTACCCATAGCAACCAACACTCTCATCAATCCCAGCACTCTTCCCCTGCGTTCCATTACCTCACGTAACAATTTCCACCTACCGAATTCGTACGTCCGAGTCTTCCGTACCAACTGACTGGCATGGACGTAATGCGCCCGAAGGGAAAGGTATTCCGTCTCGAGCTGTTCCCGTTTAAATTCCGAGAGGGAGATTTTCTTCCGTAGCATCGATAAGCGTTTTTCCTCCTCGGGATCGATTTTCGAGGGCATGGCAAACATCGTGGAGCGGTCTTCGGTCGGCGGCAAAGAAGAAGAGGGATGGTCCAACGCATCTCCTTCTCCGTTGGGATGGGGTGCAAACATCCCAAACGTGCCAGTTTTTACGGATTCTTGATTCTTGAATACAAAGAATTGTTGATTGTATCCTATACAGGCATTGCGATAGGCTTCCATGTGCCGCAGATCTTTTTCGATGGCATCTTTGGAGAGGGAAGATATTTTCGGTGTTTTTGCGGAGAGGTAGCGAGCGGACATACCGCGGGCTATGAGGATGGGGTCTAGTTGTGGAATTCGGGCGGAGCCTGAGGCTCGTTTGGATTTTTTGGACATGGTGACTGCTTATGCGTTTGTTTCTTTTTTAGCCGTTCGAAAGTGGATGGAAAGGTATTCGAGATTACGGCATGACGACTAAGGTTCGTTCAGTTGGGAAATCGCAAGACGTGAATAAGAACAGAGAGGATTGAGGATGATGATGAGACTTGATGATCAATGTGAGTGTTGGGAGCAAACTTTGTGGCTTCGGTCATTGCAAACGTCACGATGGCACAGCAGCAATACGACGTCAAACGAGGGATGACGAATAACCTGTGTTGAATATGTTATCAACATTCATATCTGTGAATGACTAGCAATAACATCGATTACGCAGAACTTTCATACATTTCTACAAAAAACATGTTTTGGACGATATCAAAAACGAAGCAAGATTTCGAACGCTTCTGCATCCGTCTAGAATCACGACATGACGACACACGATTGTGATGACCAATCCCACCCACTGAGTTCCCGCGAATCTGACCACATAACAGCAACCCACGGCCTCGTTGTGACGGCACGACAACAACAGCGGATTGTCACGCAGCTTGGCCGGAAAGAATTGTCATTCGGTGGAAGTGTCATATTGGCAGGTTCCAGGAACGACAACAACCACGGTTCGTCAACGATCAACGCATCACAAACGAATGGCATGCCTTTATAAACAGACTGTAGAAGCAGGTCCGATGTTTCTCTACAACAGCAACAGACGCGAACATGAGAGAATACGGAGAGAAATCTTCTTTCGGAACGAAGGAAGACTCTTCCTCCAAGATTTCATGCATTGTGACGCACACAAACGACGGACGTTGATCGACGCATCTCAACAATCGGCTCGTCACCGTAAAGAAAGCCAAAAACTTGGCACCAGCGAGAGAAAGACACGGTGACTCACTCTAGATATCGACATGACGGGTGTGGCATGCACAACACGAGACTTGTTGGCTCCGAGGGTCCGCTTGTGGACGTTGCCTCTATGGTGGCTGAGTGTAGCCTCCCTAGCTGTAGTAGACCGCTGGTTCTGTCTCACGGTCATCGTCGCTCAAACGAGTTCAATAGTACCTTTAATGATGGTTAATTCCCTTCGGTGGCATCTGTCGAAGACATCGAACCGATTTGAAAGACGTTGAAAAGTAATCTGACAAAAATAAAGGTGGAGAAGATACCGTGATCACGAAAAGGTATCCTGAGTGGCGGTCCCATTTATCAAAAATTCCAGTTCAATGTGACATTTGTTGGCATCCATCCCACTTCGCATTCCTCAAGAAGGATCAAAAAAGGATGAGAACCATTTTTCTCATCCATATGTTTCTGTGACCAACCATCATCAAGAAGTTGCCCAAGGTGCTGTACTTGAGTGTTTGATGCCAACTTTAATCTTGGCAGCATTGCTGTGTCAGTTTTTGAACATTTTCAGAAAGCTGCTGAGTATCAATATGAGGGATTGTCAATAAAACTCAGTTGCTCTATTTACATTTCAAAACATGTTTTCTTGTATTCCAAGTTTAAGAGGAAAATGTTGTGTGTTCAGTGTCTTTGATAAGGTGATTTGGCATTTCTAGAAATGAAATGATCCAATGCAGTGGTGTCTACAATGTTGAGACAACAGCAGATAAATCTCCATCCCATTGCAAGGTCACCAAAGGAGGAGCACACCTTCTAGTATGTATCTTTGATCTTTTTAATATTGAGGCTATTTGAAGCATGTAGTAAGGAACAAGCAAGGATATAATTTGTTTCTGGTATGTCGATGTTGACCTGAATGGTGACATAACATCAAAATCTAATCTAAATGGAAGCTCTATGGGATACAAGCTCATATTGCAGAGCATGAAACAGTAAAGCCAGTCACCCATGCTTTAACATTGATTGGTGCGGTATATTGTGATGCCATAAGCTGAGAACTATAGAAATTTATTTTGTAGATCGGTCTAGGTGCTGCAAATAGTCTGGAATTAAATGATAACAAATTAACTTGTTTCAACTGATTTGACATGGCAAGTGACGTCAACAATTACAATGTAAGTTGTATGTATCTCTGCTGGATGCCTTTACTGTTGCATGTATCATGGAGTCTAGTTGCAATGTTTTGTGTAGAATTCTACACAATTCTCGTATGTGTTGTGGTGTCAGTATGTTGGATGTTCAATGAATTCTGAATCTGTTTACCTCACTGTTCAAGATATCCAGAATATGTTTCCATTGAACATCTGACAAGTATCTTCTAAGGTATGCCTGTGGACTTTTAGGTGCCTGAATACCTCATAGTATCAGTTTATCACAGGGTGAATCCCTTAATTATGTCATTTGACAATGCAAATGAAGCATTATGGGAGACTGGAAATAAAGTTGTAGAATCTGTAACCCCAGTTAATACATGGGGAAGTAGTGTACTTGGGAATGAAGAAGTGTGAAAGTTTCTACAGAATGGAGGGAAACATGTGACCTAAGCTGATAACTTAGAAAATGAATTCAGGAGATTTAACTAGAGAGTGAGATGTAAATGGAAAATGTCTGAGCTTAAAAGGTTTTTAAGAATCATTCTCCACTCTGCTGTGGAAAGCATGCAAAACATGCATGATTCTGTATTACTCAGCAGTATTCTTATAATATCATGATCCAGCAATGAGCTGGTTTATATGTTTACATGGTTCTGGTAGTGCAGGTGATCCAACAGTTGTGGTGCTGAGATGATTCTGGAAAATTGCATCAACAGGGTTCAAAAATTTGACAATGCACCATGCACTGATGGCATCAGTGCATGATGGTGCACCCAAAAAATGAGTAAACTCATATGAGGTACTGACAGTGAAACAGGTGTTCCAATTCGGAGGTATAGGTCCAATTAGAGTGTCTCTAAATGTTTTTGGAAAAATGTGTACTTGTAGTACTTCTAACAAGCATGTTTTAGTACTAGTGACTGAGGTATGTACATGTTATGTAGGTAAGTACCTGTTCGTTACATGTTTTTTCATGGACATTATTCAGTACATACATACATATAAAATTTGTTGCCACCAAGAGACCATATTGCTGCAGCTCCTGTTGAAACTTTGAGACTACATGAAAAAAACAAGGATGCTAACTATAGTAATGACAATATAATAGAGGTTTTGTCACTCACATTGCCCATAGGTTGTGTAGCACACCCTTGAATGCTTTGGTTGGTTATTGGTAAAGTGAGGTTATATATTTATACAAGGACTTAGTACTTACATGCTTCTCTCATATCATGCCTAATAGGAACATGTATAACCAAACAATGTCAGTGTGATATTCATACTTTTGCAGGTTGTCATAAACATTTGGAGCATGCCCCAGAAACAATCATACATCCCAATGGGTCTGGCCATGAATTTGTTTGCCAAAAATTATAAGTTTTGTTTTTAGATTACCCACAAGGGTCTATTAATAACAGGGTTTCTAGGTCATTAATTTATAGCTAATTGCATACAATATATAACATAACTTTCAAATGGCTTAGGTAGATTATTAGACTTCAGCAAATGGATTACTCGTAATAAAGTATATTTGGTCAATTTAAAATACACATTACACTTGAATGATTGTTAATTGCATCTCTAACTCATGGATAGGAGTTTATTTTTAGCATCATACATTTCGTTGAGATTCTGTGGTTTTCCAAAGTGATTGGCACAGATACAGATGGTTGCCTGGTTGATTGCTGAAGGATGGAAGTTCCCTTGATGATTTCCTTCCTGCTGCCACTGTCAACATTATTGCCGGGCTAATTGTTGAGTTCCGCATTGAAGATAGACAATGCTCCTAAAGAAGTTAATGTCAATGAGTTTTGCAAGAATTTTTGTTGAGTAAAATAAAATACTGCCCCCTCCTAAATGTTAATGCAGTTTGATGGCTGTTTCTCTGACTTGATGTTCAACAAATTGTTGTTGTGTAAGGACAATAACAATTAGTGCATTGCAATGATGACTAAACAGCCAACAACAAGCTAACAACAAAAAAGTGAACAATGTCATGACATCAATTGTGGAGATTGAAGCAGGGCTGTGACCTATGCCGTTTGGTTGGGGAAAAGAAGAAGAATGTTTTTTAAAGATTGATTGATACGGATCAATGTTTTATTTTTATGAGTTATTTTTCATGTAAAAATGAGGATGGAAGGGCAATGCTAATCCCTTTTGCATCCT
>JALLPC010000995.1:0-10661 GCA_036940045.1 Stephanocyclus meneghinianus | reverse complement strand
GGGTATAAGTTCCAACTTTGTGTCACGTGGGTTGCGCACTATTGATTATGAGTTGCGAAGACAATAAATTAATCATAATTCTAAAAATACCGCCAGCGCAACCAAAGTTGCATGGTAGGGCTACTGGCCATTACTGTTTTTACTAGTTAGCTACCTCCTCCACCATGTCTGCACTCCTCTGCCTCAGCTCTGCACCCCCTAAAACAAATCAGCACAACTCCGTGACATCAAGATTTACTAGAGCTATTCTGCGGGTGAGCCCGCGACATCAAAAGTTATATGTTGCACAAGTCTGTGAAATCAAAATTTATTTGAGCAGAACAATGAGGACACTAGTGATGTTCATGGTTTGTAAGAATATTTGTGGTATTGGGGTAATAAAATTATTTTATGTGAATTTATCATTACAATTTTTAAGTGATACTAATGATTATATCTGAGATTCTTTCTCAAAAATGGTCCTTTGCAATGATTGCATTGCATAGGAATAGGTATTTTTCTTATGGTGCCATTTTGCCCCGTAAGAATTATGGTGCCAATCGGCACCGTAAGCAGAGTAGTGATATGGTCTCCTAAATTTTTGACTGTGTTCTATAGTGAGGCTGTAGGAATTCTCTAATATAAGTAATAAGGTAAAGTTTTTAATTTTTCTATCATTACGTTGCATCTATAAAGAAATAGAATAAATTCATAGTAATCTACAAACTCAGCAACCAACAGCGTTGTCCACCACTTTGGACAGCGGGTAGACCTTTCTGAGTCAGAGCTGAGAGAGGTTGATGAGTGAGGGTGTGTGACTTGTGTGTGACCGACTTGGTGAGAACGTTGGTCATTTGTCATGTTTTAGTCATGCAGATATGCTTTGCAAATAAGCCTATCCTTGCAAATAAGTCTATCCTTGCGAATAACGTAATAAATAGTGCTATTTGCAAAGATTGACTTATTTGCAAGAGTGTACTCTTCCTACGTGAAAAATAAGCTTATTTGCAAGGATAGCCTTATTTGCGATCTTGCAAATAAGCTTATACTTGCAAATAAGCTTATCCTTGCTAATAAGCTTATCCTCGCAAATAAGCTTACCTTCACAAACAAGTCAGAGAGATAGTGCAACTCAATTGCATTAGAAAAAACATACTTTTGCGTGTTGTTTTTAGCCACAAGAGCTCATCTCACTGCCAACTGCTCTCTCCTCTCTCTGTTGATCATCGATTGATTGATTTGTTGTGCCTTTTTGATTTTAATTAATATGATGTAGATGTAAACTGCGTGAATGTAGAATGGTATTATATATGTTATTTCAACACATAAGTGTAACTGTTACTAAGTCACTTAAGATTTTTCCCACAGCCTCATTCATTACCTTTTATAGTTATGTTTCCATCTTTTATCAATGGTATCTTTTCTCATGATGTACTCTGGCTGCTGCATTTTTATATCACTTCCTCTCATCTCATGCTATTATAGTTTTATGCAGCGCTGCAAAATACAGCACACCCAGACATGTGGTGTGGCATCACTTCATTTTTATCTGTTGCTACATGAGTCCATATTTAACGGACCACTGTATTTATTGCTCCATTGAGTGTTGTCACACTGAACGCACATCAACCACAAATCTTATCCTCTATCATACCACGTGATATGCCCCCAGCCAGATTGTCCTGTTGGCTTGCTGGCCTTTTTTCTGCTGATAGCACTGCTTTACCTGCGGCCACAACCATGAGTGGGGCTGCATCACCTGCTGCCGCAACCTGGAGCAGGACTGCATGGCCTGCTGGCCACCTTCCTGCTGACAGCGCTGCATCACCTGCGGGTGCAACCATGAGCTGGGCTGCATTACCTGCCGCCACAACCCAAAGCGGGGCTGCATCATCTGCGCCCACAACTCGTGGAATGTCATCAAGTAAAGGTGAGTCATCTGTGGAAGCCAACTCATTTTTTCATTCGTTTGTACTGTTTCAGTGAATCCCTTGACCACCGCTCATTAGTGTGCAGTATGTATTTTCTTTCATTGTTTGCATTATTGTATATCTTTTATTGTCCTGCTCCCCAATCATCATTGTATACCATACAATGGCGGTAGATTAAGGCATCACTGTAAGACGTACGGCAACAATACATTTGGCTGACACCATATGATTAATGGTATTGGGTGGATAGGCCAACACTGCATGACATACGGTGGCGGAACAGTTATGCAACACCGTATCTCATGTGGTGTTGCCCTATCAACCCATCACTGTGTATCATACGCTGATGCCATTTTATCTTGACACAATATATCATACTGTGTTGGTCTACCACTTTGTCACCGTATGTGATACAGTGTCGCCCCACTACGGTAGCTGTATGTTATATGGTGTCGCCATCCCCCTAATGCCCTTGTCTGTTATGTGAATTCTTCACTGCTTTTGCTTCTAATGAACTGTTCCTGTCCTTCTCTCTTGACACAGCAGTTCCTTTGGCAAAAATGTCAAAATGTTTTTCACAGAAAAAGCCAGTATCTCACCCAACAACAACTCAAAGCTCTGCCAAGAAGAATCTCAATACTGAAGTACCCGGAGCAAATACAAAACTCAAAGAGATTACAGTACCTGAAGTTGTCCTGACTGAAGAACAGAAAAATGATGAACCTGTTGTAGAAAATGAAAATGAATGTGGGGATTCTGTTGATTCATTTGGATCATGACTCCAAGGATTATAATGATCCTGGTGAAAAAATTGATGAATCAGAACTGAATAAATACAAGGACTTAGAAGTCATCAACTGTAACAATGACCCTGAAAGTCATACACCCATCTTAATGTTGTGTGAGTCAGTAAAATTTTTTCTTAATTGTCTTTGCAATTGCATTTTAATTCAAATTATTTTTTATGCACAATTTAGTCAAGTATCCCAACATTTATGCTTGGACTTGTGCAATTCGTATATTTGCATCTGTTGAAATCGTCCGTCGCCTCAGCTACGGTAGCCAATCAAGGCCTTTTGTGTTTTGTCATATCTTGTCCCGCACCATTGAAAGGTATGACCTTGCCTGGTAACTGAACTCAAAGATGTTTCTAAGGCATCCCAGGCACCCATAAGCCATGTCTCAGGATTTCAATGTGAACAACACAACAAAATACCTTTACTGCGGCCATGTGCTCCTCCTTTGTCTTAAGTTCCATATGTCCTGTTAGCGAACAGAAAAAAGTACCTACGGATGCTGCAAAATTGGCAGAGTATAATGCTTTCTTCCCAATCATGGATTAAAGATGCAAACAGGCTGCAAAAATAATCCATTGTATGTGTGTTGACATAGGGAAGCAATCGACCCATATTCAGCACCAAGAATGTGAAAATGCATATCACAACAACATCATCTTCAAGCAAAGGACCTATGCTCACTATGTCAGACTCATGAGTGAACTGAAGTTCAAATGCGGCACTAACGGAGGAGTTGTGTTGAGTTGGGGTGCATTGCTGAAAAGAAAAAAGCCTTGAATATTCCTTCCTCATCATTTGCTCTTAAAGGAGTTCATACATACCACCCCTTGCCTCTCTTATAAATTGAGCAGTATCTTGAATTATGTAGTAGATGACTACACCAATGTAATTTTCATCAACTCTCCAGAGGAGAGTGCAATTGCAAGGGTTTGGCAGATTTTTGTGGCAGCTGCTCAAGGGGAACCATTGCCATCAGACCCCAAAAACATGAAATAAGATTTTGAGGTAGTGGGTGATCCAGTGTCTTATCAATGTCTTGTTTTCTGTGGTTTGTTTTTGTCTTATTATGTTTGGCTGTGTTAAATGATAGATGACCTACAAATGACAGGAGGGACAGAACTAGTACAGGAGGGTCATGATGATGGAATGAATATGACTAATGGTGGAAGGCGGCAAGGCCGTTAGTGATGCTGTATAATATAAAGGCAAGCTGCGACCAAGCACATACAGATAAATATCAATATATGCAAAATGAGACATAACCTACAATTGATAGGAGGGACAGAACTATCACAGTAGAGTAGAATAATGATGAAATAAAATTAGTAGCCAATTTGTTGACAAACTGGGAGGGTGGTGAATGTGCCGTCGCTAGTGGCCATGGTTGAATGCGTTCATTGTATTATACAGAATTAGTGTTGGGGACGAACAGAAAATAAATAATGGGGCGGTGTCATCTGTCTGGCATCCAAAAAAAATGGCCAAGTACTCTAAGCAGACAGCTTTTTTGAACGAAAATAAGATATCCAATCTAAGAAAGATAGATGCCGTCCCGAAATGTGAGACCGAATGATGTACGGGAATGTTCTCCAAAAAATAACGCACCCAAATAAAAAAGAATGATGGGACCCCTCTGGAGCCCACTGGTATGGTACAATACCTGGTATGGTACCATAAAAAATAAACGCCACCGTTGGTGATGGTGAATGGTGATAGATGGTGATGACACCAAAACCCTGACACGAAAAATAATGCATGCTTGAATCAACGCTCCGCCATGAAATCAATCCAGTCTTGTTCATTCTATTATAGTGTTTTAATTCCATCGCTGGCATTCAATCTTCCAACAACCGATGCGTTTTCTTCCCACCGATCGCTGACACGCCCATCAACGAAAGCATCGCCGTTATCATGTCCTCCACACAAAGAGACGCGCCATCGTCGACCCATCCGCCATCGACATTTCTCAAAGAACGATGGAGGGAAAGAATCCGTATCTTTGTTCGAACAGACTTTTAAGATGAAACTTCCGTGGGAGACTCCGACGCCTCAGCAGCCGCCACCGAGAAAGACGAGGCAGGCCATCGAGAAGGAACAAGTCGACGATGATCCATCGTCCGAACCTCCGAGTGCCTCGAAATCGAAACGGCGTGTTCCACGACAGAATCGCCAATCCTACGATTTGTACGGCCCGCCTCCCATGTCGAACGAAGAAGACAAAGCCGGCCGAAATGCGGACGAACGCCTTCCTTTGGCAACCGCAACAACGAAAGGCGTCGCCGCCAAACAATCTGTCATCCATCCTACGAAGCGTAGCGAGTCCCCCGAAAGGAAACTGGGCATACTCCTCATCGATCGAGGATCCAAACGTCCCGCCAGCAACGATGCCCTCCATTCCATCGCCGATCGTTACGAAACGACCCTCGCCGAACGATGGAACGCCCAGACTTCCAACGGACACTCCCGTCCCGCGGTGGCGGTGCGAGCCGCCCACATGGAGCTGGCGTCGCCCGACGTCGAAGCGGGATTGCGTTCTCTCCTCGTTCGGGATGGAGCGACCGATATCGTTTGCGTGCCGTTTTTTCTTGGGGGAGGAAGACGCGTTGCGGTGGATGTGCCGAATTTGATCGACGGGGCGAGGGAGGCGTTGGAGGAAGAAGGATTGTTGGATTTACCGAACGGAGGGACCGGGAGGGTGCAGATTACAACGACTCGATGTCTGGGAAGCGATGTCGAGAGGATGGTGGAGGTGGTGAATGATTTGGTGGGAGAGGCGTTGTTGAAAGAAGATGACAGGGATGAGACTTTCTTGTGGATTTCAAGAAAGAGGGATACTGACGCTCAGGGAGACAGTCGAGATGCAGGCCATCCAAGGGATACTGACGACAATGGAGAAGTCACGAAGAATAACTCTCAACAAAATGAGTTACAAAAATATATCAATCGAGCCACCCTCCTCGAGAACATGCTCGAGAAGAAAGTGCAACAATTAAGGACCATGACCAATCGTGTGACAATTTTAGAAGATGTCTTGAACAAGAAATTCGAGGAGAATGATAAGTTGGCGCGGCGTAAGAATGAGAATGCTGTTGGTAGCGCGACGCTTCCCAATCAAGACAAGGCCGCTGGTGATAATTCCAAAGCCTTGGCCAATTTAACGACCACTATTGACGCATTAGTTCGTGAGAGGGACGAAATGGCGAATCAGGCTCAGATTTTGAAGACTCAAACGTCTGATATGGCAAATGAGTACAATAAGACTTTGACTGAACTGTTGGAAAAGATATCGCAGCTCGAAGGAGAGCTCAAGAAACAGAATGAAACGAATGCTATGTTACTCTCCGAACAAGGGCACCGGCAGGATCAAACGTTGGAGAGACAGCAGCAAAAGATAAACGAATTGCAGTCTCAACTAGCAGACATCTTAGACGCGTACAATGAGCTGGAGCAACTTCAAAATGAGACAGAAACGTCAGTTATTGATTATCGAAATCAACTGATCGAGGCGAAACGAGAAAACGAGCAGTTGGATCAACGTGGGCATGCAAAGGAAGAGCAGTATCAACTCGAGCTGAAAGAGAGCCAAAAGCTGTTGGAGGAAGAAATTAAAAATTCTCAGAATATGCTTGAGGCATCGAAGGAAGAATATGACAGGTTGCTTGCGCAAGAAAAGGCTGCTGCCAAGGAGTGGAAAGACAAATTGGATGCATTATTGGCGAAACAAAGTGAAAAAATTGAGCATAGCATCACATCGGATGCAAGGTCGGAAGAAGAGTGGGCTAAGATGAAGAGCGAGTTAGAGACAGCATCGCATGCGCTGGATGATTCCAGAAACAAAATTCATATGTTGGAGAAAGAGCTGGAGCAACAGGCAGAGAATCAAGAATCCACTAAAACTGCACAACAGCAGCAGCTTGCACAACAACAACAGCTCCAGGAATACCTCCAAGCGCAACTTCAAACGTACTACGAAACTATTCAGGACCAAACTGCACAAATATCCAATTACAAGAAACAAATCGATGAAATGCAGGGAACGCATAATGATTCGATGCTCATCGCTACAAAATCAGTTGAAGCATCGCAGCGTCGCGAGACAGATTTGTTGAATAACATTGAAGAGTTGGAAAGTGAATTGAAGCTTTTGCAGAAGGAGAAGAGTGACTATGGCGTGAAACTAAAGACATTGCAGGAGCGTCTGAATGCAGTGGAGATGGACAACGACTTGACACAAGAAAAAGAAGTAATAGACCAGCAAAATAAACAACTAGCGTTGGAAGTAGATATGCTTCGCCGTCAAGTTGATGTGGTAACTGGTGAGAAGAATGCGATATTGATGGAGAAAGTGAAGCTCGAGAGAGTCCTGATTGATCGCGTATTAGGTGAAGATCGCAAGCCGGAAGAAATTCTAGCGAAGCAAGAATCGAAACAAAAGAATTGGCGTAGTTATTTGTGGCGTCCCTGGACGCTGCTTAAGCGGCGATAATACAGGGGCTTACGGCAAAGGTCGTGACATGATACTTTTCATAGTTCTACTCTAAGCATACCCTCTTCCCATGGTGATGCATATCTTAGCTGGTTTGAATTCTCCGTGACAAAGAAATATACAATCTTTAGTATTAATCAATGTCACTCATCATAGAGTTCGAGAGTAACCTAGACTTCGAAGACGTAGAATTTGAGAGTGATGACCATGTCAAGGGTGTACTTGTAGTTGACGTGCTCTTTCTAACAAAGAGCACATTTTTATCACCATGATCGGCACGGATTATTTTGTCTTCGGAGATAGTTTTCATAGTGTCCCGTTCACGCTTTTCCTGAACATAAGTTTGATTGATATCATCCCCAATTCCTCCTTTGTTCTGAGACTCTCTCGTAGCATTCATCTTATGACTGCTTTCCTCGTTTCCGTACTTACTCTTGTCGTCGATACCACCAGACAACGCCATATCTACCTCTTTTCGAAAGTTTGTCGTTGAAGGTTGGCTCGCGTCTTCTTCCGCATCATCTTCTACCAGATCTGCTTCATCTTCCGCATCATCGTCTACCGGATAATCTTTTGCCATGACACCTTCTTTCCTGGAATCAACCTTGTTGTCGGTTACATCATCGACGTCTTCATTCACATTCGTCTTCATACGTCGGACGAATTTTCCCCAGTTTCTCTTGTTGACAATCTTGGTGGACCCATCATCATTAATAACAAACAACATGCTCTCCTCCAATTTCATATCAGCACTATTGATCTCCCACTCGGTATACCAATGCTTGCCGTTGATTGGCTGCACCGCACGTTCCACGAGCACTGCACACGTCCAAAGCCCGTTGGAACGTTTGATGAATGCCTGTTGCATCTTTTGAATCATTGATGCAGAATCGATCGCATCGAAATAGGAGCGATGAATGATCATATCGTTGGGACTACGTGCAACTTCACCAACATGATACTTCTGATGGGATTGGGTAGTACAATGTAGACTGCGGCAGAGATTCCTACGGAGTTTAGCGGTGCCATCGGAAGCTTCGGTGCTCAACGACGACAGGTGTGATGGCGATAATCTAGACGAGAATGCTTTCTCCGGAGAGTCGAGTCTGTCAGTAGGGTAAGTGCCGTCAGTGGTGGTCTTTAGAGGTGGGATTGGTTCGTCCTCAATTTTGCAGCTAGGGGCAGCAGGTATGACAATGTGCTTATGGGCTTTGACCGACGATATTGAGATAGCTGTTTGAACGTCACGTGACACGACTGTTGCACTTGGGCCATTAAAGTCAGGATATAAAAGGGTGCCGTTTTCCCAGAAACCATTTATTTTGAGTGTTCCTCTTCCATGAGGTTGAAGTGAAGTGTTAATGGGACCCGAGTATTTTCCATACACTATACCATTCGTCCAGTGTAGATCCAAGACTTCCATGCCATCGTCCTTTTGCTTATGATATTTTGACTTAGTAGATTGAAGCTTGTGCTTATATTTCGTAGAGGAACACTCGCTTTGACTAGTGTCCAGAATAGGCACATTTACGCAGGGCACGGGTGTGCCAGGGTCAGATTCAGAACAGCTCATGTTCCTGTCTCTCTTGAATGTCAGTGATTGCTTCATCGTATCATGTCCCGTTTCATTGGTATCAACACCCCTCACCACACATGCCGGAAGGTCTTGCCTCGACATGTGTTCGACAGGGATGTGAAGAACATCCATCGGGGTTGTTAGGAAGGTCGCGTCGGTGCCGTTGTTCGTTTTTTGCCGCGAGGACATACCAAATATTTTCTTGATTCTGTCCGTGGCAGCACTAATAATGCTCTTCTTGCTTGCTTGAGTATTTCGAGTTGCTCCTTCGTCGATGTCTTTGTTTCGCCTTTTGCTCTTCTTTTTTGATTTCTTCTCCGCGACAGATAACGCAGATTCTCCCGTACTCTTGGTTGTGAATCGACCGCTTTGAGATGAAACGGACTTGGCGTCATGTCGGTCCTTAGACATGCTGTTACGTGAAGACTTAGTAGCACTGTCCACTACATATGTGCTGCATTTAGGTGTCGTATTCTTGATGCTGTTTTTGCTTGTCTTGGACGAGACTGAAAAAGAGTCTTGTTTTAAGGCCTTGCTTCCGCGCCGTGCTTGTTTTGGAGGAACCGAGATACCTAAATGCTTAGTCGTCGTCGTTTGAGTGGCGGAGGACCTATCTTGTTCAGAGGCGAGCCTCGTGGATTGATTAGAGTACGAGCTATGAGAGGCTCTATATTGCATATGTTCCGGATTGCCGTCACGTGTCTTGCGTCTCGGAGGAACGGATGATCCGCGAGATGTTGATGTCATGGATTGCTTGGCGGATGAATTGTAATCGGGAGCATGTCTCGTAATTCGAGCGGTGCGTGACACATTCCGTGTTTTTGTCCCGTCTTGCCTGCCCGTCATCATCGTGATGTATTTGGCCGATGAACACCTTGCCGAAGCATGTCATGCGATGTGATGGGGGCAGGACTCGTGAATTGACTCCAAAGGCAATGTTTGCAAATGTTTCTTCGACGATGAATATGCTTCAAAGCAGGTCTAGTGATGTGTCACAATCATGACTTCATTGCAACCTCATCTTTATCTGTTCTCTTTCTGGTCAGCCTCGAGCACGTAACTCGCTTCCCTCTCGGCTTATGCGAGACGAAAGGGCATTGACACCAGTGTATTACTATTATCGAGCGGTTGTGAAGGATGTTCACTTTCCACGATTCACTCTGAGCGACCTTGAATTTCTGTGGCTTCTCTATCCGTGTTCTCGTAGATTATGCTATGGTAAAAAAATATAATACCAGACACAGTAGGGTAGGTATTGGCATAAAATAATGTACTGAGAGGTTTGGGGCTCTTCTCTCTCAGAATACATAACAAACTTAAATCCTAGTCTGAGCAAATCATAAATGTCGTACTTTTCCATTTTTGAGCTACCTAGAAATCTTAATCGCTTGTGACTCTTCTCGATCCTAATGAATCACGCTCAAAATACTCCTTCCGATGTCAATCTCGCTCAGAAAACTATAACAAGTCGCTGCTGACTAATGGCTGTTGCATCACATTTTTCCTATCATACATTCATGATGACTTCTCGCCGTCTTGAAACCCGCCCTCCCGTTCAGACGCATCAACATCATTTCACAAACATGAAACATCGTTCTTCTACGTACAGCGATCGCTCCGCCAACAGTTTGGATCATACAATCGATATCCGTGGAAAAAACATGCCGAGAAAGCCTCGTCCGGCACGAGACGATCGCTCCATCAAAAGTTTTGATTGCTCGCGCCTGTCGCGGCGCGATGATCGAAGCGTTCGATCGTGGGGTGCCAAGACGACGGCCACGACGACCGGCAGTGATGGCGGGAAGAATTGGATTTTCAAAGTCAAGCCCATGACGGTGACATGGTCGTCGAGACGGGAGAAGCATGACCCCAACGGTGTCAACACGAGACAC
>JALLPC010000994.1:0-10651 GCA_036940045.1 Stephanocyclus meneghinianus | reverse complement strand
GCGTATATCACTATGGGAGCACTATGGGTCACCCATCCATCACAACCTATCACAACCTCATTCTCGCCACATCATAAATTTAATACTTTTCCATGTTCTACGTTTGTCTTCAACCGTTGGCAGTAAGCTTCCACTAACAAGATCCGCCATCTATCCAGCACTGTGGCCTGTGCATGACAATTATAATACAATTTTTCATTGATCTAAGAGACGAAAAATGAACCCCCAGCAATCATTCATCATGATTGCCACTTCAATCTTATGTATAGTGACATTACTATCGTCGAGCTTCCCGTGCCAGGCGTTCAGTCAGCCGGGAGGACGGCCCATATTGAAGAATTCCGCAATTTTCAAACGTGTTCCAAGTCATCTGAATCTATTTCATTCATTATTGCAAAAGCCAAATGCTTCAGACAACGCCCCTAGTAGCAGTAGCAGTAATCAACTCGCCGCACCCGAAAGTAGAATACCAGAGAAAGAATTAAACGTCCTGAATAAGGGTTTTGGGTTAGGAGATGTCCCGCCATTACCATATTCTTTTAACCTGTTACCCACCAATGCAGATGGTGGTTTTATCAGAAACGAAGCCACCAAACTTGTCATCCGTCATTTAGAGGAGGAAGACATACCTCGTATTCTACCGGAAGTGGTCAGAGAATTTGGGTCTCTTATATCCGCCTCGCCGTCCAAATCTGCTCAGCCCGGAGACGAAGTTTCCACACAAATTGAAAACTTTCTATTTTCTTTAACTGTTCTCATTGGATTGACTCAACGAGTTCGGAGGCGCAAAAAAGGATACCCCGTTGACAACACGAGCAGGACTGAGAGGCATTGCCCGGACCACAATGTCATTTGCATCGTTGAACTAACTCCTATAACAAGCGAAGAATCTACGCAAGCAGCAAAATTTTCTGAAAACATCGTGGGAATAGGGGAATTAAGCTGGCAGCCCCCTAACCCAAATCGGAATGCTCCTCCATTTGTTCTGCCATTTTTTGCTAAACAAATTTTGGCCAAGCTTGCATCGAGTGTTGATGAAAATGGAACTGTTCTTGATGCTCCCCAAGGATACATTTCTAATGTATTAGTGTACAAAAACCGTCGCGGATTAGGGTATGGTCGAGTTCTAATGGCAGCATTAGAAGGAATCGCTCGAATGTGGGGGTGCAGTGACGTCAGATTGCACGTGGATGCGGATGAAAATTCGGGAAAAATCGCTCAGGGCCTCTATCGGAAGTTGGGTTACAGAGGAGTCCCTGATAGGGGGTCAACCAGGAACAGGAGTGGCGATGGCAGAGTTGGGTACGAATGGATGGGACCTGGCATGGCGAACAAAGGATTGTACATGGTTGAGGGGATGCCACTTCTATATATGCGCAAAGTTTTGGCTGAGTAGGTTTCATATAGAAGCCATCTGCTCTACAATGTTAAATTATTCCGTTTCGTGCAAAAACACGTCATTATCGACCTATTTTAAGCAGCAGTTTTCTATGGGATGTGAGGTCAGAGTAAGAAAGAGTAATTGGGGTTGTCCTACATTCCATTATCAGTCACATGAGTCATTTTGAAAATTGACCCATGCTGCGTCATTCATGGTCAATGCGGCTGCATCCAATTCTTATTCCTTGAAACATAAAATCTAAAACCAGGACGAACATTTGTTTACAAGAGCGGTGTCACTTTTGCTTTTCTTGAAGGCAGCAGCCTCCTTTGCCTTTGTTATTACTTCTTCAACGACAGGATGGTTTCCTGGCACTGTATCAGTCCATTGGTACAATACTTCCTTCCCTTGCACTACAAATGTGCCCCCTGTCCACAAGATTCCCTCTGGAATTTGACCAAACTTCATGTCTTTCGGCACTTCAAAATTCAAATTGAACGAAAAGTTATTACAGCTTTTCAAGATAGATGTAAAGAGAAGCTAGGTGACATGCCCTACCTGGAGATACTTTACCCACAGCTCTGAAGTAGTTGATCCATTCGCTGAACTTCAAATTCGGCGCTGTCATCTTGACAGAAGGTACTTTCTCTTTGTCGACCTTATCAAAACGAGTGAACCCCGCAGCTTTCTATGCATCGAAAGAATAGTCGTCTACGAACATCTGCGCCTTGTCCATAAACGGGTGTGCGTCCAAAAAGGTATTCAACTTCTCAGCGTCACCAATACTAACGAAAGTTGGGCCCTTCATTCCATTTTCAACCATTTTTTGCTGGATGTTAAACGAAGACCATTCCTTCGCGTAACTCCAGCAGTAGGGTCACCCCATATGTCTCAAAAAGATGACAACGTGAGGTTCATCTTTCGAAATAACATCGTCAAGCCGAATAAAGTCTCCAAGGTAGTTGGTGACTACTCCGGAACGAATCGCATTAGCACCGTTAAGAACGTTGACAAGAGAGGGCGTATTGTCAAAATCGGATGTAATCTCACACGATGTGGTGCACTCAACGTCAGCATTTTTGGTAGCACACGGGTACAGTCCGACACGGCAAGTCGTTGATCCGTCAGGTGGTGTGAACGCGTGTGTGGATTGAAAAATAGTGGCCCAGGCTACGATGCCTGTCAAAGGAAGAAATCGCATTGTTTGAGTTAACCAAGGACGACAAGGGGCGGGCGGGTTTGTGTTCAAGAGTTAAGTTGAAAATAATCTCTGGCCTGACCCGATCTCAACGATGTAAGGTGTGAACGTTATATGTATGATGTGGTATTGCAAGGGAATTGCACAATAACTCTCAGAATACAACAGAATACAACCACACTGTGGAAAATGTTGCAACCGTGTGACTCAGCGAATCGACATGGAAGAAGAAAAACATTTCTCGGGTCATTTTACGTCATCATACATATGTATCATATTACGATCTCAGACAAAAGAAATCACGCAAACAACCGCCAAACACTCTGTGAACAAATAATATATCCGAACAAGCATTATCGAGTGTATAACGCTGAGCGTCTTCGATTACTTGGGGAACAACAACGACCAACAGCGAAGAGACAACGGATGACCATGAATATAGCACTTACTAAAGCCTTTGCAACTGCTATGCTTGCAATGCTACGTATTTGGAACATCTATGCCTTCGCTCCAAGCTGTCAGAGAGTGTCGACTTCATCATTTGACCTTTCAAGAAGCAACTGCGATTGCAATGTTTTCGTGCAAGACATTCTAATTCGTTTTCACGAAAACAAATCGTGGCATCTTCAAATGAAAAGGGATACAAACAGCATAGAAGAGTACGATGTCGAAGACGAGTACACACCGTTGAAATTTCACGCTGAAAGGACAAAGGGAAATTATCTTGATGTTTTGGCACTGTCGGTCATATTATTTTTTCTTGCCACTACGTGGCTGTCAAATGGAATGTTATTCAGCGACTACTCGAGGATTTATGAACATTTTGGGGGTACGACTTCTGTGTACAATTACGTAGATGCTGACAGTGTATTGCGGGAAGATTTTACGCGAGAGAGCTCATCCGTAATGTTTTAGACGTTTTGCCCACTGATCTTACGCTGTTTCTTACATTCAACGCGCCTTTTCTCTGAGAGATGGGGCGTTAGAATCTATGTTATCAGAGTCACAAGTTTTGAACATCCACGATTCGTTCTTCAAATCTAAAGACCCCATAATGCTTCCTCCAATCCATGACGCCACATCCGCGGCAAATGGATCGGGATAATGAAAAGTCATTCCTCCTCTATATTCACCGCATTCGTCAACAGTGCCCAATACACATGCTCGTAGACATTTGAATCGTCGTCTGCTGATTGACGACACAGTCACAGACTCATCCTCCTTCTTTTCATCAGTTATATCACTGTTGACTCGACACGCATCCATTGTAGCCTTTGTTAAGGCATTTCCAAAATTAGATCCAGATTTCGCTTTCAAATGATCACCACTGATGTAGTTGAACTGTCGCAAAGCTGTCGACCCACCTCCTATCAAGATGACGTTTTGTAGTGCGACTCTTCTAAAGTCGATTGGGCATAATATGAGACTCGAAAGCATAGCAAACAGCAGACTTGATGGGTCCGAATAGTCTAGATAAACCTGGCGGAATGCTTCTTGCATTGGCCTAATGGGTAGCTGCACTGGGTTTTGTGAAGAATCTGAATGCAAACGGACGGACAAAGTTGTTATGTCTGTTGCTTCATCAGACATTGTTAGCCATGCCTGGACTATGGAATTTGCATCCTGCAAAGTGATGACTTGAGCACTGGCGGATTCGTTTTTTTCTACATCTTGTTCTTGATAATTGTTCAGTACCCGTCTAAGGAACGAATGATATCCTGACATGACAGTCTGACTTGTCTCTACCAAAATCGATGATCCTGTAACTAATATCACTACACGTGCTTCGTAAGTACCAATATCCACAAGCAAGCGAGCTTTCGGTGGAGATGCATTGATCGACGGAGGCAACCCCTCCAACAGATAAGAAATACCAACGAACACTCCTCCGTTGATAATCAACACCCCCCCTACGCTTAGATAGTTCAATAACACTCGGATCAAGGCCTCCCGGAAATGACGGGGAGGGTAAACGTCATTCAATAGAATCAAGATACGATGCCGGGACGGACGTTGCACAAAAAGAACTGACGTCAACATGTGTGAAAAAAGCGGATAGAGCGTTTTTTCCCATTCATACTCGGATAAGACTTTCGATGCCACACTAGTATGCGAGCTGGTCATCGAAAAATAGTGAAAGAATCGGCCCCAAGTGCAAGGACGAGCGCCGATCCCATCGTTGATGGGGATGCACCACGAACATCCGTCGTCACTTCCCCAGACATCGCCGTGGAGTACGCGACGAGGTCTAGATTCTCCTGCGAAACCAATCTTGATTCGGGACGAGCCGAGTTCTACGACGACTGTTTGATGGTAGCTCGACATGCTGGCCGTTGCCGCGCAGGCTAAATATGTAGTGGTATGCTAGTGGCGTATGGTACGATACCATATTATTGGTATTACACGAACTATTCACCGAAATTAACGATGAAAAATGAATGTGATGTCGAATTTTTTATTTCTCGCGTGAAACATTTCATGCGCAAATATTTTATGTATGGTATGAGTATGGTATGTATTGTACTTCTCCCGAGTTAAATGGTGCCGATTCACGTTGCATCTTTCCATTTTTTTCACGGAAAAATGTGGGATGTACGAAACAAGGTGAGAAATCCAATGCCACCCTTCTGCCACCCTTCCACCTCCTGTCCCATTGGTAATGTATTGCCACCATACGTTTCAGCATGTGCAGAACATACCTCACAACACAGGCTGCAAGGCGAATCGTATCACACTAGTAACTCATCGTAAGAAGATACTATACCATCCAATTCCCAAAGAGTTCTTACCCCGCGCGCAAAGAGGCGGATCATGGACAGCACGGAAGCAGAACCTGCGACACAGACGGGAACATCACGCAGAGAGGAGTTGACATCGACGAAGCCATCTTGTGCACCGAAAGTCTCAGCATCTGTTATGGCACTACGTCACGCAGCAGAAGTCATTCCAAACTTATGGGTTGGCGACATTAGGTCCGTGTCGTACATGGAGGATCTCGTTCGCATGTCTTCGAAGAATTGTGCACGTGAACAAGATAGAGTGAAGCGAGGAGCGGCTGTCACCTTCACTGTAATATCAGTTGTATCTAATCCCAATTTGCTTAAATTTATTGCAGACTCACTTGATCAAAAACGGAGGTATTTCTTGAACCGGCAACATCTGCGGAATGAAGAAAAGTCCGATAAGAGCCATCATGTGGAGCAGGACGGATTGGAATACCATGCCAATGCAGTAGAAGAGAAATCTGAACAATATGAGATTGTCATGAGTAGGAGAGCATGCTCGATAGAAAGCTCGATCATTCATTCGGAACACAATTTAGTTCCCATTCACGCAGATGAAACGACTGATACAAGTGTCTCTGAGAACATTGGCATTGACATTCGTCACATTGAAGTTCCGCTTCGTGATTCGTTGGATTCAGATTTGATGTCCGTTTTGAGTGAAGCTTTGGCTGCAATCGACGAGGCCCTTGGGGTTTGTCAACATTCAATCAATAGACGACGCAACAAATGGTTAGAAAAAGATTCACTGTCTCCCACAGAAGATGATTTTAGAATATGTCTAGTTCATTGTGCCAAAGGAGTTAGCCGGTCGGTTTCCATCATTATAGGATATTTGTTGTCTCGTCACTCAAATCAATTTCCTAGTTTTGATGCCGCCTTGAAGCACGTTAGATCAGTTCGGCCACCTGCTATGCCAAATGTTAGGTTTGCTGTTGACTTGAGACGGTATGCAAAAGAAATCAACAAGTAGGTCATTGGATACGATTGCTGTGGAATGATTCCGTGTGTAAACTTGAAATCCAAATTGAATGATTTTTCGACGAGGTCTTTAGTTCACATACTGATCATTCGTCACCTAAGCAGGGCCAATGCCTTGAAATCAAGACAACTAGGCTATGTCTGACACTACCATGCAATTTTTATTGGTTGAAAACAAGGGAAAAATCTGAATTAGGTCTCTATACAACATGAAATAACTCAAAAACTATCTTGATTTAGGGATAGTTGTAGAGTTCTATTTTGTTCTACTATTGAGCTCTATCCAACAATGTGGTATCATAAAAAATTACCGAATTAAGTTTTAACTACAACTGCTCCAAAAGTGTCTTTGAATAATGATCTGCCCAATGATCTTTGCAGATCCACTTGCTCGGGTCACAAACACAGTATGTACAGATTTTGGTCTTACAACAAGGATCAGAACAAGTGAAATGACAATACTTAGTTTTGGCTGTGATGTCCCACTCAGTACCAGTCCAACGCTGGCAATAAAGCAGCACCATCATCAAGGAATGCACTCTATTCAATATCTGCCTCTTGCTTTGCCTGAGTTCTTCCTGTTCACCCAGCCACTCGGGATTCTTGATTAGAGCTCGTGCCAACTGACAACAGAACTCAACAAGTGCCATCATTTCCTCTTCCAACCACACAAAGTACCACACAGCGAGGTATGCATTCATCTCTGTTACTGGCAAGAGAAATGCAAAGACACGGCAAGCCCAGCAACGTGACGTCCACGTCTCCTCCAAAAAAGGTATCTGATGCCTTAAATTGTTTTGATCATCCACAGCATGATGATATTGAAGTGAAGATAAAATAGCTCAGTGTACTTGAAGGACCCACTCTGATCTGCCCATCCTTTGTCCAAACTCTCTGATGCTCCTGTTCATCCATTCTAATTAACTCTGCTGCAGTCCCAAAGATCTTGCATATATAGTCAGGCTCCTTCATGCAAAAAAAATGTTGTAATCCTCCCCATCCAACTTATCCTTCAGTGTGTCCACTGATCCAACATCCAAACCAGCAAAGTGGGTATCAATGGCATCACCCCTGCAATGTAATGGCCAGTAATGATGCTTTTTGATCAATGCACCAGCAAAAACACCTACCTTCTTCAAAGGAATCAATGCTCAGAGTGCAAAACAATGTACTTGGACATGTGAAAGATGGGTTTGCACATGCGCATTGATAGCCCTGCTGTCTTCCCAGAGATGGAAGACAATTTTCTCCTTCATGTCTTCAATGGTACCCGCAGAGGGTGGGGGCTGGAGGTCCTTCCGTGATGACATGGATGAACATATTCACAACTATGATTTTGATGCCAGAGAGGGTGGCAGATGTGAACCACACAGCAGGGAAGCTGTTGCTGCATCTCTTGTGATTGCCAAAGCATGTTGTGATGAGTTCCTCCAGTGTTGCCCTGGCTTCCTTGTTGAGAAACTGCTTGTTGGTCTCTTGCAATGGTCAGATCTTGGTGAGGAGGGCCCGGCAGCAAGCACCTTCACCCAACCTCAGTTTTGCCTTCTTTGGAGTCATAGTGGAAGATTTTTTCTACTTGAAAACAATGTAGAATTTTTACTGGAGTTGACACCAACAACTTCAGCGATGAAAAAATGAGAAAAGCCACAACAGTGGCATGATGGCCCAAGACTGCATCATGCATATCTCCAAAAGTTCTGGTAGAATTTTCTGGTGCAATGAAACCAAGATTCTACGATGGATACTGAATCAAGTTATGAATTTGGTTTGGAATAATTCATGTTAGACAAGACATACTAACACCCTAAAGGCAAGACAGAATTCAGTGTAATAAACTTAATTCAGTCTACCTCGTCATCATCTGATATTTGTTGTAAAATGGTCTTCAATTGTTTCAAAGCTCCCCCAAAGAAAATAAAGTTATGGTACACTTCATAGAATAACTCAACCATTTTGGTTTTCTTCATGTCTGTGGTTGTGTCACAGGATGTTAGCAAGCTGTTCTAGCATCCTATTGACACTTCGTAGACCTATCATCATCACCCTGCTAGATACTGGATTTTTTTCAGTCCTTAAAGGTTGCATCTATACTATCATACAATTATACCTTTATTTTCCTTTGTATTTATGGGCCCTACGGCCATTCGCCATTGACTGGGTTAAAGTTGTGGGGGTTAATTTTTAACCCACTTTTTTCCAACATTTGAAGTGTTCCCCCCAAGCATTTTTTCACACCAATGCCTGGATGAAATTCATTCAATTTTTCATCCACACAAAATGTTACTGGAACTGGATTATTGAAAAACATTGGTGTTGTAAAACGTTGACAATTTTTAACCACCCCTCATGTCACAGGTTGTTGATCTTTTCGGTATGCTAATGTTGTTGCCAAGTCTGCCGAGTTCGTGTTCTGATCAAGAGCTGCTGTCATTCCCTTAGGAGCTGATTGAACTGTCACCTCCCGAAGAAGGAATTAGATTGGAATAGTAATCAGAAGACATGATGTAACAAAGAGATGGAACAATGGCTGTGAAACAAGATTTTTCAAACAAAGAAATCATTGAATGTTTGGACATCATGAGAATATAAGGATGTGGCAGGAAAAATGAATGGTCACAAGGATTTACTACAGGAAAAATCCTCTGGGGTGAAAAGGGCATTTCACCCCAGCAGATTTTGATTAACCCCAGAGGGGTAAGTTTTTTAACCCATCGGGGTTAATCACCCAGTGGTTGGCACCGCTGTTGTCTGTTGTTGGGCTAAATAAGGGATATGAGCCCAAAAACGCATGTACCCTACAACATAACCCAGTCATTGGCAAATGGTCAAACAAAATAATTCTAATGTATGGTATGGTACAAAACTGTGTTACATTTTTTGGTGATTGAACATTATTTGATGCCAATATGTAATATATATTGAACTCAAAAAAGCCAAGTGGGTTGCCCTCATTTACTAATGGGAGTGCTTGGGACTTGAAAACTTGCTCTGATAGGAACTTTTGGTGAATGTATCTTATTTGAATTTTTGGCATTGAATTGTTGATGCCACGAAATGGTCTTGTTGCTATATCTATTTCACAAAACAGAAGTTTTAGATACACTAGTAAAATACCACTAAGACAGAACTGTTATCTTTTTGAACCTATGAAAAGAGACTATCTTGTCGGCTAAATGAATAAAATGAAACTTTCCCAAGACCAAATATGGCAACCTATACATCAGTTTTACTAAATCTAAATGCTGGAAAGAAAATTGCTGTGGAATGGGACAGTGAGGAAAAAAGCCCCAAGAGAGGATAAGAGAGACAGTAGTACATGTTCATTGCAATGATGAGATCTTCAGGAAGAGTGAAATCTATCCAATTTTTTTCTCACATGTAGAGATTGTGTTTTAAGATAAGAGGAGAATTTGAATAGTCTAGGTCAGTAGGGTTATTTTTGAATGCATCAAAGGCAAATGTCATGATGAAGAGAGGAACAAACTAATTCAATCAGATTCAAAAAGGAATGAGAAAGATGCAAACGCCTATCAATTGAAAACATGATAAGATATCATGCAAATGCAGGTTTATGGTATATTGGGACAGATCTAAAGATGTGGTTTCTTCTTAAGCAGTAAAATGTCAGAACACAAAATTGTGGTCACATGTATGTAAATCCAAGTCTCATCCGGATAACTATTAAACAAGTCACTACTCCAGAAGAAATACAAGTTTTCAATGATGTGATGCAAAGTGAGGCTTTGGCAACAGTAGCAGGCAGCTTATTTGAATTGTGTACTGATCATGCTCTTGAATTGCATCAATTACATTACATGCAATCCAACTTAACTGGAAATGGCAGCAACATGTCGGCACGTGTCACCACGACACCAACATTGTCAGCAAAAAACCGGCTAATGTCAATTGTTGCTGATGCCATGACTGGATTTGTAGCTGGATCACGTGTTGGCTGATGTATCAGCATATGATTGCCCAGTGAGGTCATTACTCTAATGGAGAGAGAATGATGGTACGTATATGTGAATTAATGCATATGATTTTGTCTTTGTAATGTTCTTGCACCAAATCACACAGAATTAAGAAAGACACTTCCAAATCGCTTCCAAATTGCTTTCATAATCATTTTGGAACATAATATTTGGAGATTTGAATGGAAAAATCAATTGAGTGCCTGTTGTAATTTGTTTATCTGTTCAAATGTTCAAATCGTTGCTTCCAAATTTTCTATTTGCAACGAATTTGGCCGCGATTTGGAAGGGCCTCTCTTGGTTTCATCCCGTAATTGTTTTTTGTCCAAATTCTTCC
>JALLPC010000993.1:0-10690 GCA_036940045.1 Stephanocyclus meneghinianus | reverse complement strand
CCGATTTGACCAGGTCAAATATCTGGGATTTTTGGGCGTTTGGGCGAAAAAACGACTTACGGTAGTCACCCACTATCTTTCTCTGTAATCCTTAGATTCTGTAAGTGTTGAATTTTAGAATAATAAAAGCTTAAACTTGTGTGTATTCGTAAGGTTCGTAGGCTTAAATTTAATTTTACTGGACCATTTCCCTCAACTTCCAATTGTACATAGCCCCTCTGGAGCCGCCATGACAAGTTGAAATAATGTTCGCCAAGTGCACGCCTGCATTAATTTCTGGCATTCTTTCGGTCTCATCTAACGTGTCACTGCCTGCGGCTTCGACTTGGTCACGCCGTGCTGGTGTTGGTTGTCATCCTCTTGTCGCATTCACCGGAAATCGTTTTACCACCCACGCGAAGAAAAAAGAAATAGCCCTATCGAAAATGAAGAGAGGTAACAAGTCGCCACCTAATCAAAACAAGAAAAAGAAACAAAAGCAGCTAGACGGATTCTTTCGGTCGTCGTCGTCAGCCCTCACAGCAGAGTCGACGACGACATCGGATTTCGATGAAACCCTTGAATCATCGAAATACAGAGTATTCTGTGATTTAGACGGAGTTCTTGTCGACTTTGATTCGGGAGTGAGACGGCTTCTCGACGGACGCGGCCCTGATGACGTCAAACCAAGTTTGCTGTGGGGAAGAATAGCGCAGACTGATTTTTACACGAACCTTCCGTGGATGCCTGATGCCAAAGTTCTGTGGGAGCAACTCAAGACTCTTCCGGTACTCCCTGATATTCTCACTGGTGTGCCGCGTCATAAGAGAAGTAAGGAAGAGAAGGTAGCTTGGTGTAAAAGAGAATTGGGCGTGGAGGTGAATCATTGTGATATGGCGGGAGCGAAGGCCTCTCATGAGATTGTTTCAGGAAGCAGAAGAAGGGGAGTTGTGAATGTTATTACGTGTTGGTCCAAAAACAAACATTTTGAAAGTAGAGAGAATCAGTGAGTTCTTGTTATTGTTTGCTAAGCATTCTCTGTATTTATGTCGATTGTTTTCTCGATCCTAAATTGTGTCGTGGTTATTCCGGTCAGTGTTTTGATCGATGATAGGCTGACACTGAAGAAGGATTGGGAGAAAAACGGCGGGATATTCATCCACCACATTGATGCTGAACAAACAATATCTATTCTTCGAGAGAGAGGAATATTACCGTACACCGAAGAATAAAAACTAATCTGTGGGAATGCCTATAGTCGTCAATTCTTTTTGTTTTTGCCGGAAGATGAAAGCAGAGGCTTCGACTGAAAATAGTTAATATATTGCGACCGCCTCCTTCCTTTTAAGAAGTATAGAAAATATATTTCTGACAGTTAAATTTTAATTGAAGTTAGTTTACAGGAACAATACGCGCAATACCTCTCTGACCAAACCAACATAAACTAAACAGTAATATACAATTTATGCAGTGTTGAAAAAGGGCACATGGCCAGCTGTATCGAACCAAATGACATCTACAGCTCTTTTCAGCAGGACATTGCCTTCGTCTCTATCAGCAGCTGAGATGAAGAGTGCAAGCTTCATAGCGTCGGAGACGACAGCATTGATGCCACTGTTTAGGGCGATTTCTGTCCATTTTTTGGCACATGCCATTCTGCCCTTTCCCATGAAGTACATGCCCAAGCAAAATATGGCAGAATAACTTCCATTCAGACTGCCTCTTTTCCAGTTGCAAATTTGAGAAATCAAGTTTGACCCATCCTTTTCCACCAAATATTCCAATTCATCCGTATGATCGTGAGTCATGCAGAGATCAATGTAAGACTCAATCGAAAGCCCATCTAAATCGCTAATGGCCAGATCTGCGCGCCCTCGTCTAATGAGAAAATGCGCCATTGCATCGTGGTCTGATTCGGGTGTTGCGAGTATCCATTTCCTGGCCTTCTCTATAAGATTGGCTCCCATGAGAGTACCTATTCGAATTATGGGATGAGACAAGGATAGAAGTCTCAACCCACACGTTGTAGAGACTAACAGCCCTCCACAATGATATGCTAAGACATGCGGTTGCATCAAAAATGTGACTGCAGGAACTGAGCGAGAGATATCGGGGATATCTGTGTTGCAAATTGGCACTTCATTCGATGCAATTGTAAAAAGATCAGTTTCGCACACACTGTCCTCGTCTTCGAGGTTGCCAAGGAAGATGGCGTGAACGGAAGTTTGGGTTGAGCAGAAGAGAACGCCGTGGATGAATTTTAACGATATCAATGAGACCGCAGCATTGGAATGGTCTGTAACAAATATTCTCACAGCACCAAGTAAGATGAACTTTGGTGGTTGAGAAAGATAGACAACTACTCTAGAACCAAGAGCCATTGCGCATAGCTTTCCTTCTTCGTCCCATGCGACTAAGGAAGGGTACGAAATCTCAGGACCCACTGTCATGTATGCCGATGCCCGTTCATCGTTTTCTTTGATGGCACCATTCTTGCGAGTGTAGAAGTAAGCATAACTGTTGTCAACGCATGGATGGTTGGACCGATTTGAAATGGAGATGCATCCAACACATAACGCGGGGCCTCCAAAAAGAACAGTGGGCACGGATCGATCGCCTCCGCGAAGCGTAAGCCTGCCAAGGTCAACAGTAGTGGCAGCAGCCACACTTGCCCCAGCTGCCAGCTCGACTGCATCAACCTCGACTTCGGCTAATTTCTTGAGCTCCACATGAGGCCTAATCAGCCCCAGTTCGGGTGATGATGAAGGTTTATTTTCGTCCAACGGTCTGGGATCAGTGATTGAAGGCGAGATGATTCTGGTTAACACCTTCCTGCGTGAATCAACCGAGTGGGGCGAGAAATTCGCCACTCGGGCGGGGCTGTTTTGGCTGGGATCAGCGACTCTCCCAGATATTAGATCGACATATTGAAGGATTGCAAACCGATCGTCGTCTCCAATCCAAGCAAATGATAGGACATTGCTACCAGAGTCGACTGATGGTGATAACCCTGGGCCGCGCCCATCTAATTTAATAGAAGTTCCAGCTGAACTGCCCGTCTCCTTTGTTAGAAGACTTCTAGCATGCAAGATTTCGTATCGCATCTCAACCTCCCAAAATAAACAAAGATACCGACCACTGGGAGCGGGAATCAACCTTGGCGACGAACTGCTTGTTTCACGCACTTCTGCAAACACTGAAATTCTAGTAGACAGCACTTTGTGCCACGGTTTGTTTTGAGCATGAAGTACATGCATCATCATTGGATCTTGCAAGCCGATTTTCTCAACAAGTGAGGCTATGTGGTCACTGGGACATCGAGGAGTAGATAATCTGGACGCATACAGAGAGTTGTCCTCCATAAATAGAATTCCTGGTCGATTGTTTAGAGAGCTTACCGGCCCACCCGAGATGATCGTATGCAGTGGTCCAATTGGAACATTATATGAAAGAGGGTTCTCACTTGAAAGTAAGAGCGATTCGGTTTCATTGTACCACGTCTCTCCTTCTGCAACAGCGCCTACAATTATACCCTGATCACAAGCAACAGCAAACAAATTGGGAGAAGAGAAAGAAGCAGCGATAGATGATCCCCTAACTCTGGTTGATGTTGCACTCTTGCCCTGAAAGCTTGATATGGACGCCGAATAGCACGTCGAAAAGTTTACATAAAACGTCTTCCCCCTCTCAACAATAGCGCCAGTTTTCTTTGGGGCAGAGGATATCGACGATTCCACAAGCCATGATTTATCAGTACATGCAGCCATAATTGGCAAAGGTGCCACTTGAACAATTAATTCTGATCCGTCTCGAGAAAGGCACGTGTAAGAAAGAGACGTTGGAGTGAGTGTGCCAATCATTAGTCCTCCGACCACATTTGATGGTGAAGCAGCCGATGCGGAGAATGGATGGAGTTTCATCACTGACGTGGGGGAAAATTTCGGAGGAGGTTGAGGAGTGGAAGGAGGTGACTTCGATTGCCTCAAGATGAGAGCATTCACCAGAGACATGTTCCACACTTTTACAAAACCACCATTTTCTCCGGACCCTGACCATTTTTCCAAGAATAACTTGTCACCAGCGTCCTTCTTCGCCTCTGGAGAATTTATCTCAGCCAACTCCAACTTGAAGTCGCTCCTATGATCGATGGAGGCTGCTGGAGCTTCTGAAGGCAAGGCCCATATAAGGAGGTCACGGTTGTAATCATAATTTATTGCGGGCGTCACATCGAGATATGGAGCTTTGGACTCCACATCTTGGTCACTTTCAGAAGCAGATTTCGACAAAGTCGCATCAGTCCAGAACCCATCGCTGGTAACTTTCTTGCCTCCCGACATGGACGGCAGCTTTCGAGGAGAAACAGTCAAACTCGCCAACCCGTCAATGCGTACCAAGGGCGGATCGACGATCAAATCACGAACTGCTCCCGAGGCCCGATCCAGTCGAATGTGCACATCCCAGAGATATGCGACGCCGGAGGAGCATGCAGTCAAAAGACGAGAGTTCAACACGATCGAATTTGGGTTTGATGTAAATGCAGCCGACTCGTCCTTTTGGTGATGAATATCATTGCATGACGAGTATGCAGGATCGACGTTCAAAATCTTGACGATGGGGTCATTTCTACCGTTCGGTCCGCGCACTGACTTAATGGTAGTTTGCCTAGAATATTTTTGTAATTTTGCCGCTCCCGATGACGAGAGTGACGTTGACATCGCCAACGATGACATGGACTCATTTCGTGAAGAGTACAAGAGAGACGGTACAAGATTGTGGAACCGCATCGCCCCGTCTGAACATCCATAGACAACAATAGAGTTTGTGACGGGCACCAAAGCCGAGGTTGGGGTGTATTGATTGTTGCTTTCCTTACCACCCGTAGAATTTGGGCGTTGGCCTTCGAGACAACACAAAACAGTGAAGGAACCGATACTTTTCGTCGGACCATCCTGGAAACGCAGAATCACCAATACCCGAGTGAATTGCAGCCCTAGGCACAAACCATATCCCAATCCTTGGTCGGCACCATCGAAATGTGAATCAGCATGAAAAATGACTTCTTCTTTGCCAGGAATCGAAGTAGAAATACACGTAATGTCACCGTTTGTGAGAGCTCCATACCCACGACGCGTTTGCCAAAACAAGGCCTCCCTATCTAAAAATTCAATGAATTGCAATGGCCCCAAAGATGCCAACGTTAATGGCTGACTTGCTATCTTAGTATTTTTGGATTTGGTCTGTCGGAATCGATTAAGTTTCAGCGGGAGATGTTCCATGGGCAAACACGCCAATACGTCATTTGTTTTCTCGAAGGAATCAGTATGTAACTTGAGAATGCTGCGGGCACATTTTCTATCGAATTGTTGAATGATGATACGTTGCGTTTTCACGGCAGAACCGTGAGAACGAGATGCCGTGGAGGCAGACTTGTTCTTTTTCGACGAGGTGTTCTGCTGCGATTGTGGCAGCGACGGCGATATTGAAACTGTCTCTTCTGCGAGATAGGCCACGCGAGGAAGAGACGGGTGCATCGTTAACGCTTGAATACCGGTTCTCTTGAGGGGTTTCGCACTTGGTTGGGATTCGACGTTAGTTAACGTGGAGACGGTCGATTTCTGGACGCCGTGCAGAGCCAGCGCCGATGCGAGAGAGGGGTGTAAAGGGAGACTTCCCTGGTAATTCATCTTGGCTTCACCGCGGACACTTGATAGGGCGAAGGATGCAACGGATAAACGAGTGAGGGGGTGACAAAGCAAATTTTAGCAAATTATGCACGTCGTTTTGGTGTAATAAAATGGTACAGTCTATTATGGTATGGTAGTCTACCGTCGAGGATGGTCACAGCTTCGCGCGGTCACCGTAGGCAGACCGACCACATAAAAATATGTTCAAAACTGAATTTTTATGATATATTACCTAGACGCTTTTCGAATCTCACAAAAAGTAGGCCTACCGACTCACTATTAGCAGGCGTAATATCTACTAAGATGTCCTCATGTAAAAAAATCCAATTCAATTCGCCGGCCAAACCTGAAGCCAAAATTTTTCCAAAAACGACCAGTTCCAAGCCGTGCCAAGGCAGCCCTACACCGATTCCACCCAACCCTCGCCTTCTAATCCACCGCCATGTCACTCATGACCGCCTCCATGCCCCCCCTCCTCCCAAAGGTAGACGCCATCCTCGTCCTCGACGGCGAAGGCAACCGCCTCGCGGGCAAATACTACGGAGACTTCATGAAAACCGCCTCGCCCTCCGATGCCAACGGATCCACCGACAATGCCACCGCCACCCAAAGCGCAGAACAGCTACGTCAATCGTTCGAACGTCAACTTCAATCCAAAATTGGGGGGATCGCCGCTCGTCCTGATGCCGCGGAGGTGGTGACTGTCTTGGGGAAGACGGCGGTGTTTTGCGGCGGGTCTGCCCCTGGACAGGGCGGAGGGAGCGTTAGGGTAGTTCACGTTGGGCCCGCGGGGGAGAGCGAATTGGTGCTGGCTCATTTGGCAGAGGGGATGTATGACGCGTTGAGTCAACTGATGGGGGGGTCGACCGATAGGAATATGATTTTGGATAATTTGGAATTGGTCTTTCTGCTGATTGATGAGCATTGTGATGGGGGGATTATTTTGGAGACAGATGGACACAAATTGGCCAGTTCGGTTTTGTTGAGGGATGAACAAGAAGCGAGCAAGGCAGAGGAGCAGGCGCAAGCGAAGGGAGGGAAGGGGATTGTATCGGGGGCTTTCGGGGGGATGGGTGGGGATATGACCATTGCACAAGCGTTGAGGCAGGCGAGAGAGCAAATTTTGTCCAATTTGAATCAAAACTAGTTCAAATTGATGTGATCTTGACAAATCGAGCACTTTCCTTTAATTTAGACGTACAGTATCAAATATTTTGCCAACTTCAACATGCTAATACTTGTAAGCATTTTGTCGTTATTATAGAGTGAGTATGTACTATTTTAGTCTTCGTCACTTTCATCAGAAGATGAATCATCTACACGCATAGCCGCAATCCTATTTGTATTGACCATGAATTCGTCACCAAGTGGGTCGTCATAAACGATTCCGCCATCATTGCGGGTGTCAGCCCGATACTGTTCTTCACTTTTGTCTGGGCAATAGTCGCCATAATCCTCGTCGTCGTTCTGATTTTCATCTTCAAGATCTACCCTTTGCTGAGGTTCGGATGAAGATGCCGCATCTGAATCCGAAAAAAATGGATCGAGTGGCCACAATCCTTTTGACTTGATGTGCTTCACCTGATCTTTGTACAGAATGTGTGTAATAACATATCGAAATCCACCTCCAGAGGATGATGCAGTTTGATCTTTTACACTTGAGCGCGGCCGTTGCTCCTCCTGATCTTCTTCTTCGCCGCATTCTACAATCACAAAGTCATTGCGTTTGATCCAAACTAGTTTCCTGAATTTTGTAGGAAGAAACGCTAGTTGTGGCGTTCTTTGTGCGCTATTCAGGTAGGGTGTTTCGTTGTTATTAACAGAACGGGATATTTCTGTCTTGTCGCTCTCAATCGGAGTTGTTGTCAGGATGGGGGTGGCCGGCGGCGCCACTACAACATCGAACATATTCCCGCCTCGTGTTCCAACGACACGTGCTATACGTTGACCGAGACTCTCTTCTGGTTCGGGAAAATCATGGAGTACTGCATCCGTCAAGTGTTTTCGGTAATGAGATCGTCGTCCTAGTCCTGCCATGTTGAGAGTGTTAAGCAAGCGGTGTCGCAGGCTAATTGAATACCTTGCGTCTGCGTCCAAGTGCGTCTTCTGATGTTCGATTCGGTTTTCCCCTCCCTTTTGTTGCTTTTTGCTTTATGCCTGTTGTTGTTGTAGGTTGTTGTGAATAAACGGTGAGATGTCGTGGTTCAGACGCGCTTACCTACAGATAACGAATGGTTATTTTCATTATTTTACTATGGTTCACAAGTGAATCTGTTTACTGCTTGTCACTAGAGAGAGGTATGGTAACAGAGAAATAAAAAAATCAGATAGGTAATCATAGAATCTATTGACTGAGCCCTGTTGAACCTCTGTTATGTATTTTGCAACGCTTAAAATGGGGAGAAAAACGCATCCCCCTTGACATTGACTATTCAACTTTGTTCTTTGCGTTCCAAGGATCCTTAAACCTGTAAGTAATCTTGCTGTAATCAATGCCCATCCCATCAGGTCGAAGAAACTTGGTAAATTCGTTGTGCATCTTTCCCGTCTCAACAAAACTGCAAAGGTGGTGTTCAGTGACCTTATTCTTTACGTCAATGCCGAAAGTGTCATAGAATAACTCTGGAGTGCGCACCCCGCCAAGTCCATACTTTTCCTCCTGCATTGACGTTCAAAGAAAGTAAGCCAGTAGTGAAGACAATCGTGAAAGATCAAGCGAGTGAAGCAGCGCAAAATTATCGAAATCGATGAAACGCACCTCTGAGTGATCCCATCGTTCTGGATTGATCTCTGGATTCATGTGCACGACTCCGAGCAATCTAAACATGGCTTTAATGCCAGAACTACGAAGTAAAAAGAATGTGAATTCATGAGATATATCAACTAAGAAGGAAAGAAAACAAAGAAGTAACTACTTTGGCCTTACCCTGCGTATTGATTAGTGTTTTCTTATGTGAATTTTCGAAGAAGAAACAAAATTAGCTTGGCGAGTGCGAAAACATGGACGTGGTCGCGTTTCAAGTACTTCGTTACTTCAGATGCTTACCCCAATAATGTGGTACTAACAAAGATATGCGACAAAGATCACAGGTGAGAAGCAAGTATGAATACGAAAAGGTGTTGAATTATCAGTTTCCCTGTATTTGATGTCGCCCCATGGATCTCTGGAGAACATACCTTTGTTCCTGGCCTTCGCATTCTTTCCTTCTGCATAATGATGGAAACAGACACTGCGTTCTGGGGCGTAAAAGTCATAACCTATGGTAAAACCACGAATTCCAATAGACATTTCTTCGCCTTGGAAAATCATCTTATGGGCCAGTACAAAATATTTAAGTCAGCAATTGAATTTCGATACTGAGCAAAAAAGATGTTCAGCGAGTTGAGTCATAAACTCACAGGTTGATAAAAATCATATGGAACGTTGACAACGAAGTGACCTCGTGAAAAGCTGTAACCCGCCGCCCAATACGGTTGCAATTGCGGTGTGCCATCTGGGCGAGCAATGGTGTGGAGTAAATTTTCTTTAGCAACACATGTAGTGATGAGAAAAATTATCAATCAATCAACTTACGAATTGTGGGCTGTGCTTCAGGCTGACTCCCATGACGCAAATACCGGTTGTCTTGTCCTTCCTCGTAGTCCGTGTTGCACATGATGGGCCTAGTATCCCTCAAACTGTCTCCGTTCTCATCGATTGACCCGTCAATATCCGTAAGATAAGTCGATAAAACAGCCATTTCATTCTTGGTCGCTTCTTGCTGTCTGATGATGTCTTCATCCCAGTTGCGAGTAAAGGTCACATGGGCATCAGATTGCATATAATAATATTCCCCACGATACATTCGGTGCCCGATGTGCCTTGCAAATACTGGTCCAATGGACAGGGGTGCATCTACCTGAAAAACATCCAGCTGACTTTTGTACTTGCACAAAGTCTGCTCGGGATCTTCGGAACATGGTTTGTAAGGGGCATCGCAGGGACCGTCTTCTCCCTCCACAATCTGATCCACGACGCCGACTCGTACCCTCTCCGGATGTTGTGCTCTTGAGAAAATACTGGTGACGGTGTCACGACATTGCCAATCTCTGTAGGACGCGATTGCAACATAAATCGTTCGCTCAGATAGCGGGCAGTCATCTCCGCGCGCTTTGGTCCCATGCTCATCAGGGTTGATGCAGCTCCCAATTTTCATGGCTAGATCTCGTGACATGAGCGTATTTTGATGAATCGCCACTGGGTCGTCGATCCAAAATCGAGGGAGCATCATGAACACATCAGGGTGCCCTTTGGCCTTGTGTCCAGGGTGAATGACTTCCTCAAAATTCCCATCCTCGTCGCGGATTGACACCGGCCATTGCGCTTCTGGGATGGGACCTTTGTTGAGTGGTTCTTGCTCGTCCTCCTCGTCAACATCGCCGACGCCCTCCTCTTTTTCATTCACATCTAGCAGCCCACTTTTTGCAATATTGATATTCCCACCAAAAGAGACATTCCCTTGCCGCTTCGTCAGTTTTCGCAACCACGACCGACTTCGATGATTAGGCGCGGGGAGATGCAACACCGATTCGATTAGGCCGAATGTGTAGAGGAATAGGATGACCGCAATTAATGACAGACCGATGAAGTTGTTGTTACCGCTTGGGGCGGTTGTGGTGGGGTGTGAGGAGGATCTCTTCATTTTATTCTTTCAAACTCTCCTCGCTTTAGGCCATGACCACGGACATATACAGAAAGAACAAAAATATTAGGAGGCACTGGGCTGGGAGGAGCCGATGAGGCAATGGGCAGGCGGGGGCACTCGACTGGCGTTGATCGGTTTTCTTCGTGGATAATTCAAATAAATAAGCCGTCAAAATTTTTTTACACAACCTTCTAACTGTGCAAATTTTTAGGCTGTGTAGAAACATTGGAGCCATCCCAAAATTACAAAACCCTAAAACTTAGAGTTGTCCTTTAGGCTGTGACTAAGTACGTCAAAGTCGAAGTTCGAAGTTCCGATTCATGACTCACTTTTTTGTCTTTT
>JALLPC010000992.1:0-10661 GCA_036940045.1 Stephanocyclus meneghinianus | reverse complement strand
TGCTGATGGCATGAGATAAACACAAGTTTATCATGATACGCATGCTTTGGTGTGAACCCGACCAGGGTCTAACTGACTAGCATCTCTCACAACACTAACTCCCCAGGTTGCATCCATCCAAGGCTGTCTAGCCCTGATCCTAGGTGCCCAGACCATTAATGTTTGAGGTATCTGCTGTGTACTCCAGACTGATTGGAGCCATGTGAATGACTTGAACTCCCCAACTGGGAACAATCCCTGCAGTCCATTGATCAGCTGTTATCCACACTCTTTGTATTGAGTTACTTGACAGTGCAAACCAACTAATCTATCTTGTCCAATACCTCAGACATTGGGACAGTTGATCCCAAGATCATAGCTGCCTTTGTCACTCGCTGTGAGCTCTAAGTATGGTGGAGTGCTTTGGCCTTGTCTCTCTGTTCTTTGGTCATGATCGTCCAAATGCTCTTATCATAATGGAGGCCCTCTATGGTTCCCACCACTTTCCGGCCTTCAAGGCGCAACTTCTCCGTAGTTTTACAGGGACTTCAGCAGTTTTACGGCACTTGTTGGAATGCTGTTCAGGGTCAGAACAAGTATTGGCAGTAGTGCATTTGGCATCAGTCACACCCCATTTCCATGACTCAATGGACAATGATAGGTGAGGGATGACAGTGCCAATCAGGGTGGGAAACCATGATCAATCATCCTTGATAATGCCCCAAGTGATACCAAGCTCACTGCTCTTACAGTCCTTGCGGATCTTCTTGAAGAAAGCACTAATTTTTTACTCCTCGGACATGTGAGTAGCCAGACCAGCTACCACCACTCATCAATCACTTGGATCTGATGGTGGAACTCTTGCAGTGTTTGTCCCAGTTCCAATTCCAAGACTCCCCTTCATACTGCATCTTCCAAATCGTCTCATGAGCCAGGTCACATTCTTGTCATGTGGTGTTAATGCTGACAAACTGTTCCTTCCATGCAAAAAAATGCCTGGCAACCCCACTGTGGTGTTGATGCCCTTCTTGGGAACAAAATGACACTCTCCAGGTGAATCCTTGGAAGCAACATGGGCAAGCTGAAAAACAATTTCATCATCACGGTGAAATGTGTCAGTCCCAATTCCGGCCATATTGCTGGTCTCCCACTGCACAAGCATGGTCAGGTTCTTGGTCTGTACATGATAATTATCTTGGTCCAAGACAATACAAGTGAATGAAATAAGTCAGGGAAGGCATATGCACATTCCCCCTTACGTTCTGTTGGTTCATCATGTACCAGGGGAGATGTACAAGTTTTGGTTGCACAACATAATCCAGGGGGAATCCCTCAATCCCATAATAAGTGGACAGGTATGATTCAAAGTCATGGGTGTGCTTTGATATTCTCATGGTTGACTTATACGTTGGTATATCTGTCAACTCAGACAAACTCTAGTGTGAAATCTTGTTGTGTTCTTTGTGCTCTGCCTGTGTGCGCATTGACTCTAAATGTCTCTTTTTGAGAAAGTAAATCATGTGGTATGGCTTGGGATTGCCATGTCCCAGGAATGCACTGGGAGGCCAGAAGATGTAATGGTGATAGCAGCAGGACCATGCTGCACACTTGATTCCATCTTGTTGGGGTGGGGACAGGACAAGCACTTGCTCCAAACCATCGGGGCAAGTGTGGCATTTCTGCCACTGGACAAACATATCTTTCCAGTGCTCTTCACAGAAGTTGGCCTATTCATCCATCCTGGACACACCAAAGTAGACCACTATAGTGTTGGCCCTGGATTTGGGAAGACAGCAGAAGCTGACAAGCATCCTTGCCATCTCTTTGTCCTTCACAGTCTTCAGGGTATAGTCCTTCCCAGTCTGACCATCCATGGGGTCTCCTCCCTGGACTCTTTGGGGTCCTTGTCATCATTGTAGTCCTTGGCATCGTCATCTTTCATCTCTTCATCATCACTGGACCCTCAGCTGGCTGCGCCGCCTCCTCCAGGTGGTGCTCCTGTGCCACCTCTGCCTTTGGACAGTGGGCTTTGATGAGGTGGATCTTCATCATCCTCCATCTCATCACGTACATCGTCTCATGCATCACCAGGACATACTGCCAGTGATATTCTGCCACTGGCTGGCTGTCATGCCAAGTTGGTCCCTGTAGGTCCACGTGGTTCCAATGGACCATCCGTGTTATCTCAGATGCGATCATTGTCAAGGGCCATTTTGTTGACCTTTTGGGTCAGGTGTCCAATCATATGTTGTTGCCTCTCCCTTGCATGCTTCATCTTGCCAGTGGATGTACCAGCAAGGAGTGCAACATCCATAGGTTTCATTCCTACACCCTCACCCAATGGGGTCAATCCTGGGATGTTTTATCTTCCAAAGAGGAGAGGGAACCCTTTCTAGAGCAAGCCAAGGCTATGTTCAATGCTGTAGAGCCAGTGGCCTTGTCTCCTCCAGCTTTGGTGAGAGTAGGACTTTGCAGATGCTGTTGGTATCCATGTACAGATCTAAGAAAGCGGATGTATCATCCACACTCAGTGTTGTAGCATCACCTAAGGTGGCCATCAACACATCTGCAAACTCATCTGCTAAATCAATGCAAATGGCTTCAGCATACTCCAGGGCAGTGGCAAAAAATTGACCGCTTGATGACAGCCTTCAGGCAGCAGAGACAACATCAAAAAGAATCTTGGGTCTGATGAATTGATTTGTTTTGGCAGAAGCTATGCCAAGGCAGAAGAGGGTGGACATGGTGAACAAAAGAGTAACTAGTAAAAAGCAGCAATGACTAGTAACCCCACCATGCAACTTTGGTTGCACAGGTGGTATTTTTAGAATTATAATGAATTACTTGTCTTTGCAACTCATAGTCAACCATGTGCAACCTGTGTGATGCAATGGAGGAACATGTAGTCTATGTGTAAAACCCAAACTCTGACATATTCTATGAAAATACACAGACACATGTCAGCAGTTCTATCATCTGCTTGGTAGCTTCCATAACTACGAATATAACTTGCAGATCCACTTCCTCTGTTACAGGGTATTTTTATCAGAATTTCAAACAATTCTATATTGATGGTAAAACATTGATATCAACTATATGCCAGCTATTGCAAACATAATATATTCCAATATCCAAAACTAGCTCACTACCCTCATCAAAGAACAGTTTTGGAGAATGTAGATGTTGGTAGGTGTCAACCTTGTATCAAACATCCTAGAATCCAGATTGACAATTATTGCATGCAAGATTTCAGAATGGGTTGGGAGCACTCCAAACCATGGGCAAATTTGCTAGTGATGCCGAGTTTTTGAAAGTTGGGTATTTCTCAATGCATGAAAGATATGACACAAATGGTTTGGGAATTGTGATCATTGCAATATGCAGCAATCTGGGAATACAGCAAGACACTTTGATTTGAGCAAAACTTATTTTCCTCAAGTATTACAGGCTAGGAGAGTCCTGAGGAATGGAGGGGTGTATGCAAATGAGGTGGATGTGGAAATGTATGAGGATGTGATAATGGAGGCCATGTTGTGTTCCAGTGCTTGTTGTATTGGATGTAACAGTTAGTTGTGAGTCCTAGGAGGAAACCCATTTTAAGCATGCCAATAGCATGAACCGGTTGTGTGGTACTCACTTGCAAGTAAAATATGCATGGTATTGATGCTAAGGGTTATGAGATGATGACAAGCTTAAGAAGACTTGCTGCATTAAATGGATGTGATGCCAAATTTGTATGGGTAAATCTCAACCTGGTCCCCAATGGTCCCATTTGCCCAAATGGTTGCAAGGAAATTCAGCTTATTTAAACAATCCTGTTTATTATAAAAAAATTCAATGGATGTTCAAGCAAAAATAAATTCTAAACTGATGATTCATGATACAAAAGCTGAGAGTTTGTGAGGGAAATGGTTTAAAAATGAAAGCCCGGTGTTTGCAAGGCAAACAGTATTTGCTAGATAAGAAAAGTGAGTTAAAGCAGAAAAAACATACTGTCTCCAAACAAGCTGCAATTTTGCAAGATTTTGTAAATTGTTGCTATCTCAATACATTTCTTAGATTCCTGGATTTTATGTAAGCCAATCCTATAGTAATGCTACGTTAATATTTTTCAATATGTACCCTAATTTCAATTATAAATACACAAGCATACTGCTACTTAGGTAGCACTATGAGTAACTTTTTCTAGCAAAGTTTGCATCTAGAAAAATAGAAAGAGACATCTGACTGTTGCACAAAAAATCTTCCTTGACCCAGGAAGATCATTGAATCAAACATGGTCAAGCATGCAAAATGCCGCAATGTATGTATCGTACCATTCTATGTACCATAATATATATTGGGGTGGTGGCCAGACAAGCACATGCTGCACTGATGGCTCTCAATCCACCAACGGCTCATTCTTTGTCAAATGGTGGTAACCATACCTGGTGGATGCATGGTTTGCCTGTGTGTTTAGTGAAAAAGTAGTTAACACAACCCCACACTCACCACTAGCATGAAAAGATGGAAACTAACTTATTGTACCTCTCTGGTACATGCAGAAATACCAGCAATGCAACAGCAGTGCAAGACATATTGCAGGAAGACAATGACCTCATGATGGTAACTATGGCGAGAAACCATGAACCCCTTGACAATGATGTTGAGGCTCAGCATTATGTATTCCCAAGCCTTGAGCAAGACCTTGCTCCACAAACCATTGCCAACTTGCATGGACACAAGAGGAACAGCATTGCCTTGAAGGGCATCATCAGGCACCAAGCACCAAACCAGAGAGGACTGTCACAAGCACCCCAAGCAACATCTGCCACCAACGATGCCCCTCAAACCTGTCTTCTTTGCCAAGTAACTTTGGAATCACCAGCACAGTAGAACAATAACACCACAATGGAGCAGATGAGTCAGGACACAATGGCTTGGCCCTCGTGCTCACAAGCATAACCAACAGTGAAATTAAAACCACAGAGCAACTAAATGAGTTCCTCATGTGACAGGCCACTTGTTGGGGAAGCCCCATAGAACAAGCCAAGTTTAAAGAAGATGTCTTCAATTTCCCGGGCCTGCTAGTCTTTGGTGTGATGTGCCTAAAATCACCCTTGATAAACCTCCTCCACTCCAGCAACACATATCCTACTGCTCCAGGAAATGACCCTGCCTGGAAAGGGAAAACAATCGGATTCCTGGGAGACTTCACATCTTACTCCCCCACCCCACAAATGATTGAACTAAAAGAGAGAGCACCATGGGTATGCAGAACATGGACCACAAGCAATGAACCCACAGATATTGACCTTTTCTATGATGCCCATGAAAATGCAGACCGGTTTTGGAGTCTAGGGGAAGATGTTCCAAAAATGGCAGTCACAGTGCCTTGAATGCTTGCTCTTCCCACAGATTGTGTTGCTTTCTGTGCACAGGCCCAGATGACACCACATGAATTGGTAGGTTATGTACAAAGGGCATTGAGTATGGTAAATCTCAATGAAGAAAAGTACAATTCGGCACTGAATTGTTGCTGCATGGCAGCTCACCCTGAAGCTGGCACTGGTGACAATGGAAAAACAAGTTTGCATGCATTTCCTCTTGCCCCAATTATTGAATCAGCAGCATTACACTGATGGGCCTGAGCTTGGCTAGCATTCACTTTGGGCACATACCCCTCAGTCCCAGGTGAGCAAGGACAGCACACACCAGGAACACTACCCACACTCTTGACCAACAAAATCAGCATGCCATACCAACAACCTTTGATGTAGTCCTGATTGTACAAGTCACTTCAGCCGGTGGCAGCACTACAGACTGGCAGGATAACTCTACTAACGAATGGTGACAATGCCAATGCATGCTACTTATGATGCGCAGCCATACAGCACTTTCCAACTCACAAAATTGAAAGGTTTCTATGAAGTCAGGAAAAATTGAAATACCCCACAGATATGGGACTACTTCAAGAGCACAAAAGGTGTGGACACTCACAGAATGAAGTTGTTAGAGGAAATGACAGCTTGGCATGTGCAAATGACCTATTGACTAGGTGGATCTACTTTGAAAAGCCTACAATGGAAGAAATCATCAAATTGGAGTTCAACCCAGGAGCAGCCATGGCTTATTTTAACAATGCCAAGAGAGGAATTTCTATCCTCATAATTTGCCCAAGGCATGGCAATGAAACAACAGACATCAGGTCCAAAGAGCATGCAATGAAGCTAACCGAGAAACACTAATCTCTGTCTGATGTTCTGAACCTTTCAAAGAAATACCCTGGTCTCCAGCCAAGACCCACCCGGAACTGTTGCAAGATGTGGGTACCTTCTGTGCACTGGTGTAGATGCTATTTGGAGACCAGTGTGACTATTTCCAAGACATGTTTGAGTTGTGGACAATGCTGAACTCTGAACAGGTGTATGCAACACCGGACAAGTTTGGTCCACGGATGGTAAGACAAATCACATGGGAAATCATCAAAGACAGCAAGCAGTATTGCTTTCATACAGTGACAGAAGAGGAATTTGCAAGAGGAACAGTCCAGTTCCCTATATCACACCTAATGAATTGATTGGAAGAGATGTGTCCAAGGCAGTGGAAATCAGAATGGGAAATTTCCCAGAAAAATGGCTGACAGAGCTGGGTAATGTTACTCACACATGCAACAGCAGGGAACATGGCAGTCAGCACAAGAATGTCCCCACCTGGCACGGGTGATATGCATTGACCATGGGGAACTCCCCCAACATTTGCACCCATTGCTGTGCAGTTCAATGAACACAACAAACCGGTCATTATCCACCAGGATGACATCAACCCAACCATTCTATTCAATGATGCAGGACTATGTATGACATTTCCAAAGTGTACAACTGAAACTATTGTGCAAGGCAGCAAATGTATCTCTGTCTGATCTCCCAACCAACCCCAAATATCTAATCTCATATGTTAGTCATAGATTTTGGGAAAACGTTATGGAAAATACTGGTGGACAAACACAGGAGGGGCAGGTATCAGCCGGCAACCTTTCAGGGTTATTTGTAGGCAGACTGTGTGAACTGCTATGGCCCAGGGTGGACTGCAGAATGACTGCAGAACCAGCAGTACAAGCATCAGATTTTACATACAACCTGAGGTATACCACAGTGCTGGGATTGCCAAAGTGCCCATTGCATAAGCCAGCGCCTGTCAAGATCAGCAGCAAGAGCACCGCAACTGATGGACATGCCCCAACAGGGCTGGGACCTTTCGCCAGATTGCACCTACACCCTATCAACCTTTTGCCTAGTGATGGATGGTGAAGAAGGTAATAATACAACTGTGATCAACCGTGGTTACTCATCACCAGGGGAGTGTGGAGAAACTCCACTCTGTGTGCCAAGTCCCAAACAAAGTCCGCATGTACACATACAGGCCATTGGCAAAAAATGTCCAATCACAACAACTCAGAGGCACATTGATGAAAGCCAAAGGTAAATAAACCTCGGAATGTCAGTGATCAATGGGCGGCTCAGGTCAAGAGATTGCATAGGTGACATGGAGGTGAATACCCTTGCCCCATATCAACTAAAATGCAGCCAAAACATCCTGTGACAATGCCAAATCCTAAAACTCTCTTGTTTTGGTCGTTACACAGAAAACTTCAATGGACTTGGAGGGGCTGAAACAACCTTCCCTGCTGGTGAAGTGTGCAGTCATGGGAGTACCACAGAGCAGTGGCAAAAAGTTATTAAAGCCTGATAGATTGCAGAATGACTCCAAGAGCTGACCCTTACAGAGTACTGGCAAGAACAAAAGGAAACATTCAGCACCCCCAAAGTGTTACAGCAAAATAATCCAATTCCCTACTGTAACAACATGTGCCCATCAGGCCTTGCCTAGAACACCCAGCCAGCCCTACACTGCTACAATATGTGACCTGGGGATGCCCAACACTGATAGGAAAGCTGTGGAGCTGCAACATGATGCAGGCTGCAGTAGACAGAGGCCACACAAATCAGCCCTTACCACTGATGGAATCAATCAACTCCCTACAGAGCTAGCAGCAAAAGTGGCAGCTAGGCAAGACAAACTTGTTGATTGACATGACATACAAGATAACCTACCACCAGAACTAATAATATCACCCATCTTCATCATACCCCACAAATCACAGCAATATAGAACATTGTGGACCTTTCTTACCCCCATTTCAAAGATGGGATGCGGGTCATGTTGGTCAACAAAGGTTCCATCAAATCTGCACCAAAAGGTTCAATTGATCAGACTGAACACTTGTTATCATGAATAATTCATGCCATGGCAGCAGCCGGTGATGATGCCAATAGTTGTAATGGCAAAGTGGGATATCAAGGATGGTTTCTGGTGCATGGACTGTGCAGTAGGGGAAAAATGAATTTTGCATTTGTTCTTCTGGAACACAGATGGCAGAGCACAACATTGGCAGTCCAAAACTCCCTCCAAATGGGCTGAATAGAATAACCTCTATATCTTTGCATGTCTATGGAGACAGGATGAGATGTTGCCAAGCAACACATCAAAACACCACTGGACTGTAGCTCAACAGACAAAGTGCTCCCATACTCCCAACTCAATGATGCATACCAATCCCTCCCTCTCACCTTGCCACAGGATGCTGACCCTTTTTGATATCTGGTAGAGGTGTATGTTAATGACAGCCTAGGTCTAGCAATCCCAACTAGCAGCCATGATTTAGACCATGTGGCAAATGGGGTCATTTGCAGAATCCATGACATGTTCCCCCATGCAGTTGCAGATGAAGGCAATCCAATTTCACTGAAAAACTACTCCAACAGGACAGAGCATAGGACACCCTCAAAGAACTGCTTAGTTTCATGTTTGATGGTACAAACCACAACATGTGGCTCTCAGAGGAGAAGCATGATGCACTGGTGGCCACAATAACTGATTGGCTCTGTGCCCAAAGAAAAAACAAGCACTTTGGTATACTGTTTGTAGAGTTCTGCTCCATCGTCTACAAAATACAACATGCCTTCCTCTCATTTCTGGCGGGAAAGGACTTTCTGTCACTGTTTTACAAACTGCTCCATCTTCAACAATGTGTGGTCTTCCAGCAATGCAACAAGCCATTGCAGCAAGCACTATCAGAGACACGATGTTTTCTATGCAATAGCATATCTGACCCAACTCACTGCCATAACCTTGTCACTGGCTGGCCAGACAGCATGGGGATCTGTGATGCATCAAAATTGGAGTCGGAGGGATAGTTATTGGGGAACTCTCCTCGGTATCACTCACTGTTTTCCACCTACCATGGACACCTGAAGTTCAACACGCAATGATCGCTGACAAAACTCTAATGGGATGATCACAAACTCAGGTCTGAAGTGTGCTGGCTTGGTACTGGTGTGGCTTGTCATTTAGTTGCTTTACCAGACCTCACCCTCATGCGCATTGCTCTCTGTAGCAACAACAGTCCCTCCATCAGTTGGTTACAAAGGCTGGCATCATGCAGATCAGTTGTTGCCATACAATTTCAGGCACTGTCTCTGTGCCTGCAACTCCAAAAAGCCTCCCTCCTTAGTACGCTACACATTACTGGAAACACAACCAGATTATGGATACACCCTCATTCTCTTTTGACAGCAACACCAAATGGTTCTGCCCTGCTGATCAGATTTTTGCTAATATGTATAACTCTTTATTTCCTTTGCCAACAAAGAGCTTTTGGGATGTCTTCTGGTTTTCACACGTGAGCACTACATGGGCTATTTCCATCTTGCTGATGCAGCCTTTCACAATGGACAAGTGGAAGTGTCTACCAAACTGGGGAGCTGCATTGGTCCAACTGGACCAAGTTTGTCAAACCTCTGGGACTGGACCCTTACTTACAGTGGGTTGGATATGCCACAAAGTCCAGTCACTTGCAGGGTATGCCGCAACAGGTGCAAATGGGATGCTATGTTAATGGTCCCAAAGTCACAACTGCAACAGTTAGCACAGTAAAAACAGCCATTGGTCAGATGATTGCCCCACCATCAGGATAAACCCAACCAAACTCCAAGGCATGAAAGACAAACTTCTCCTTCACCTGGGTCAGATTCTAGATGTTGGCAGAAAGAGAATCCACGACAGACTAAGAAAGTTCCAGTTGAAGTGGATGTCCCTGAGTATTTATGTCATGCTGGCCAATCACAGACAGACGCCCCCTTAGAAGCCTCAGTTGGAAATCTAACCTTGATTGCATTCTATTATCTCATACGGGTGGGAGAATACACTACAAAAAGGACCCAGAAATGGTCAAAACAAACCATTCAATTTAATACCAAGGACGCGACACTCATTTCCACGGACAGTTTTTGGTACCTTTGTCAGCTGGGCCAAAACTCACCTTACAAACTCATCACGACTGCGGACTCTGTCACACTGAAGCTGGACAACCAAAACAATGGTCTGTGCAGTGTCTGCATCCATCAGGAGACCCATGGGGAGTCTGTCACATGCCATGTTCATGCATTGGGATGCCACTATTTTTCCTGTTGTGGGCACTCCAAAAATTCAAAGGAACCCCTCTCAGCATACTTCACCAAATAAATGCACCATGACATCACAGTGACCTAAGCCGAATGGTAGGAATATTTTGTACAATTCTAGAAAATAGAAATGTAGACTTCTAAGAATTGAAGTTGGAAAATTATGAGCTTATTTTTAGT
>JALLPC010000991.1:0-10717 GCA_036940045.1 Stephanocyclus meneghinianus | reverse complement strand
GCCAAAAATGTGTAATTGCGTAAATGTGATATATGTAAAAGTGTTTTTGGGTATGATCCAAATACCAGTCATAACAATGTGTTCGCAATCGATATTTTTTTACACACATGCATTACGAAACAGACTGGCGCAATGATGACGCACCTCAACGACAGTATGATGCCATTCGACGAACACGTCACACGTACTATACTGGATCCCATCTGAACAAAAGGTATCGAGAGGATACCCAGTGCTTAACCATAGACCGCGCTCCACCACATCACACGAGAGATGTGAAAATGCAGGTCATGCCGAAGGATTTTGCGGCAATTTTTGATGGCTGAACACTCAAGAATCGCCCTTCGCTGGCGGGACGATAGTGTAAGCCAATGGATCACGTCTATCGATATCAAATAAATCTTGTGATCCGCTCCGCATTTCTCACTATTCATTGACGTTGTTGATTGAAAATACAATTGAATCTGACCGGTGCAATTGCAATCACTCGATAATCAATCATTCGACTTGGTAGAAGACGCGCCGTCGCCGTCTCATAATTTAATCAATAGTAAAAGGCAACATTCTTCCCAAACGATAACCACACCAGACAGAAAGATGAGAATGCTCCGCCCCCTCTCCTCTCGCCTCTCCTCTCTCACCCACCGCGTCCCGAACGGCATCAACGCCAATGCTGCGCGTCGAACTCGCTTCATGGCCACTCAAAGCGAGTTCGAAGATCGGAAGAGCACACNACGACGCCAAGCCGCCAACTGCGTTGGCTACACTTTACTTGGAGGACGGCAGCAAATTTGTTGGACGGAGTTTCGGTTCGCATGAGGCTGCGGTGGACGGCGAGGTCAGTTTCTGGATCGTGCTCTCGGTTGTCTGTTCCCTGTCAATTTGTGTGACGAGACCCATCAAACGATGAGTGCGCGCTTGATGAAATCTAATCTCTTTCGTTTATCACTTGCACTCTATGTCTTCGTGATAGGTCGTGTTCACCACTGGCATGGTAGGATATCCCGAAGCCTTGACGGATCCTTCCTATCAAGGGCAGGTGAGTTCATGACTTGAGTCAAGCTGGCGACACTTAGCCCACGTCCAATGGGTAGTTTACTCCATGTATTCGCGCGAAACCAACTCTCTGACGTCTTGATTTATGTTCAGATCATCACGTTAACCACACCCATGGTAGGGAACTATGGCGTTCCCTCCCGCCAAAAGCTCGACAAATTTGGCCTCCCCGCCATGTTCGAATCATACAAAATCCACGCCTCTGGCCTCATCGTCCAAGACTACTCTCATCACTACTCCCACTGGAAGGCCGACTCCAGTTTGGGCGATTGGCTCAAGGAGGAGGGCGTTCCAGGACTCTGTGACATTGACACCAGGATGTTGACGAAGAAGATTCGCGAGAAGGGGGCCATGGTAGGGAGGATCGAGGTCGACATGAGTAAGAGTGCTCCGGATTTTAGTACTATTGGGAATCCAAATGAGAGACATTTGGTGGCAGAAGTCAGTATTAAGGAACCCAAGACGTATGGCGTGGGAAATCCTATCAAAATTATGGGTGTAGACTGTGGTATGAAATACAACATGATTCGGCTGCTTGTTGATCGCGGATGTGAATTGACAGTCGTTCCATGGGATCATCCATTTGCGGATGAAATGCACAAGTATGACGGAATTTTCCTCTCCAATGGTCCAGGAGATCCGACATATTGCACCGAAACCATCGAGCAGCTCAAACGTGCCATCTCTGTCCCAGATGAACAAGTCAAGCCCATCTTTGGTATTTGCTTGGGAAATCAACTGCTCGGTTTAGCCGCAGGTGGACAAGCAAAAAAACTACCCTTTGGAAACCGTGGGCAGAATCAACCTGTCATCAACCATGCTACTGGAGAATGTCATATCACTTCTCAGAATCATGGTTATCACATTGATACTTCTACCTTGGGAAGCGATTACAAGGAGTTGTTCACAAATCTCAATGATGGAAGTAACGAGGGATTCATTCACAAGAGCAGGCCATATTTTACTGCACAGTTTCACCCAGAATATCGCAATGGGTAAGTCGGTGATGCAACCGATACCTAAGTTGTTTTACAATGGATTTTCCATTCCATTCAACTCACTCGTTGCCTTGATTCATTTTATTCCACAATCATCAGACCTACAGATACTGAATTCATGTTTGACACCTTCTTGGCAGCATGTAAAGATCCCAAAGCACCGATCCAATTTCCTGTTCGCAAACCAGCGCCGCCGATGCCCAATGTCAAGAAGGTGCTGCTGTTGGGCAGTGGAGGGACGAGTATTGGACAGGCGGGAGAGTTCGATTACTCAGGTGGACAAGCGATTAAGGTACAACAGGGAAATCTGCGTCGTATTTCTATTATTTTTTGTAAATAACACGTTATCTCAATTCAAACACCTGCTTTCTCCACCTGCTAGGCTCTCAAAGAGGAAGGCAAAGAAGTGGTCCTTATGAACCCCAACATCGCCTCGGTCCAAACCAACATGGACGATAAATCCTCTCACAACAAAGCTGACCACACGTATTTCCTCCCCGTCACACCAGACTTTGTCGAAGAAATCATCAAGAAGGAAAAACCCGATGGAATCGTTGTTTCCATGGGAGGTCAAACAGCTCTCAATTGTGCAGTGGATTTGTATAAGGCTGGAATCTTCGACAAATACAACGTTCAGGTTCTCGGAACACCCATCTCTGTTGTCATTGACACCGAAGATCGTCAACTCTTTTCTGATAAGCTCCATGAAATCAACGAAAAGATTGCGGAGTCATACACTGCTGAGACTGTCGAGGCTGCTGTAGAAGCCGCCAAGAAGACAGGCTATCCTCTGATGATTCGCTCAGCATTTGCCTTGGGTGGCTTAGGAAGTGGAATCTGTGTCGACGAAGCCCATCTACGTGAAAATGCCAAGAAGGCCTTGGCCACCAGTCCTCAAATATTGGTAGAAAAGAGTATGTTAGGATGGAAAGAAGTTGAATATGAAGTTGTGAGAGATGTGTATGATAACTGTGTTACTGTTTGTAATATGGAGAATTTCGACCCCTTGGGAATTCATACGGGTGATAGTATTGTGATGGCCCCATCGCAAACTTTGTCGGATGAGGAATATCATATGCTTCGTGAGACTGCAATTCGCGTAAGAGAGTATCTTGTTCCCTATCTTCTTTGTTTCAACCGTGAAGTGGCGTTTTGAAATGGGCACATTTGGTTTACTTTGTATAGGTCGTCAAACACTTGGGCATTGTTGGAGAATGCAACATCCAATACGCATTGCACCCTGAATCACTCGAGTACTGCATTATTGAAGTGAATGCCCGTCTCTCCCGATCCTCCGCTTTGGCCTCAAAAGCAACAGGATACCCACTTGCCTTTGTTGCAGCCAAACTGGCACTTGGCATCCCACTCAATGAGGTGCAAAATGCTGTGACAAAAAAGACTCAAGCCTGCTTCGAACCTAGTTTGGATTATATTGTGACCAAGATCCCTCGTTGGGATATGACCAAGTTCCAGGGCGTGGCTACAGAAATTGGATCCGCTATGAAGAGTGTTGGCGAAGTCATGAGTATCGGTCGCACCATGGAAGAGTCTCTGCAGAAAGCCATTCGTATGGTTGACCCGTCCAATGCTGGGTTTGCCCCAAGATACCGATTTGACAAAGAAGCTCTTCTTCAGGAATTGAAGGTCCCAACTGACCGCCGCATTTTTGCCATCGCTCAAGCGATGTACGAGAAGACTCTTTCAGTTCAGGAGATTCATGACATTACCAAGATTGATCAATGGTTCCTTCGTCGTTGTGAGTCCATTGTTAAGACTTACGATCAAATGAAGGGAATGAGCCTCGATGGAATGGGTCATGCCTTGATGCTCGAAGCAAAGAAGAATGGTTTCTCTGACAAGCAAATTGCTGAATGCCTTGGAGTGTCAGAAGAGGAAGTCAGAGCAAAGAGGAAGAGCCTCGACATTACCCCTAGCACCAAGCAAATCGACACCTTGGCCGCTGAGTACCCTGCTGACACAAACTATCTTTACACTACTTACCATGGAATGGAGGATGACGTTGGATCTGCCAATGGCGGAGTTATGGTCCTTNAGAGTATGTTAGGATGGAGAGAGGTTGAATATGAAGTTGTGAGAGATGTGCACCATAACTGTGTCAATGTTTGTAATATGGAAAATTTTGACCCCTTCGGCATTCATACAGATGATAGCTGGATGATAGTATTGTGATGGTGTCTTTGCAGATGCTGTTGGATGGGGAATATCATATGCTTCATGAGACAGCTATTTGCATAAGAGAGTTTCTTGTCCCTTTCTTCTTTGTTTAAACTGTCAAGTGGCATTTTGAAATACCCACATCAAACACTTGGGTGTCGTAGGAGAATGCAACATCAAATATGCCTTGCACACTGAATCACTCATTTGCGTTACTGAAGTGAATGCCCATTGTTCCTGATCCTCTGCTTTGGCCTCAAAAGCTGCAGGATACCCACTTGCTTTTGTTGCAGCCAAACTGGCACTTGGCATCCCACACAATGAGATGCAAATGTTGTGATGAAAAGGACACAAGCCTCCTTCAAATTACATTGTGACAAAGATCCCTTGATGGAACATGACCAAGTTTCAGGGCACTGCTACAGGAATTTGATCCGTGATAGAGAGTGTTGGTAAAGTCATGCATTTTTGTCACACCATGGAATAGTCTCTGCAAAAAGCCATTCGTATTATTGACCCATTTCAATGCTGGGTTCGCCCCAAGGTACCGATGTCAAAGTGCTCTTCCTCATAATTAAAGGTCCCAACTAACCTCCGCATTTTTTCCATTGCTCAAGTGGTGTACAAGAAGACCTTTTAGTTCGAGATTCATCACATTACCAAGATTGATCAATGGTTCCTTCTTTGTTGTAAGTCCATCGTTAAAACGTATCGAAGGGAATTAGCCTCCATGGAATGGGTCATGGTTTGATGCTTGAAGGAAAGAAAAATGGTTACTCTGACAAGCAAATTGCAAATGCCTTGGGGTGTCAGAAGAGGAAGTCAGAACCAAGAGATAGAGCCTTGACATCACCCCTAGCACCAAGCAAATCGACAACTTGGCTGCTGAGTACCCTGCTGATAGGAAGTACCTTTACACTACTGAGGACAACATTGAATCTGCCAATGGCGGAGTTACGGTCCTTGGCAGTGGTTGCTACAGAATTGGCTCTTCGATTGAATTCGACTGGTGAGAAGTTAGTGCTATCAGCTCTCCCTAAACGGGAAAGCAACCAACGATGGTGAACTATAACCTAGAAACTGTGTCAACTGATCATGATGAATGTGACAGATTATTCTTTAATGAGCTGACTGGTGAGCGCATAAGGGACATTTATGAGAAGGACAATTCTGAGGGTGTAGTTGTCAGTGTGGGTGGTCAAATCCCTAATGGACTGGCGATTCCACTGGACAAGGCTGGAGTGAAGATTTTGGGAACGCCGGCGAAGATGATTGATAATGCTGAGGATAGGATGAAATTTTCTGACATGATTGATGAGATTGGCGTTCAGCAGCCTCGTTGGAGAGAGCTCACTAGTTCTGAGAGTGCTCTGGACTTTGCCAAGGATGTAGGATATCCTGGTAAGCACATTTTGATTTTGGCAGACTCTATCATGACCTTTCGCTTTTAATATTACTCCCATTTCACTCCTAGTATAATATAGAGCTAGTCCGTCAGTCTTATGTCCTCAGCGGAGCTGCAATGAATGTTGTTTTGACGGATGGATAGCTGAAGGCATGTCTCAATGAAGCTGCCGAAGCGTCAAAAGAACTCTCCGTGGTGATTTCAGATTTCATTGAAGATGCGAAAGAGATTGAGTTGATGGCATAGCAACAGACGGCGAAATCATCGCTGCTGCTATTCACGAGCAAATTGAGAATACTGGGGTTCATTCGGGGGATGCTACTCTTGTTTTTCTGCCTCAAGATCTCACCGCATATCAAAATAAACGTGTTCGAGCTGTGGCATGTAAAGTCGCCAAACGCTTGAGTATTACGTGTCCTGTCAACATCCGATTTGTTGCCAAAGATACAGACGCCATATGCAATGAATGCACGTACAAGCGTCACCTTCTTTCCCCTTCGTGTCCAAGACTAATGGAGTTGACATATTGAAGCTGCAACAAAGCAATGGTTCGAGCAGATACATCAGAAACAACTTGCTTACATTAGAGACAAGAAACTGCCCAAGCAGCTTTGTTGGAGTCAAGGCACCCATGTTTTCCTTCACTCGTCTTCGTGGATAAGACCCCGTCTTAGGTGTTGAGATGGCATCTACTGGTGAAGTAGCCTGCTTCGGTGCAAACAAAGAAGAGGCTTTCTTGAAGGCGCTGCTTTCTACTGGTTTCAAGATGCCTAAGAAGAATGTTCTTTTGAGTGTGCAATCAAGCCTTGAAAATGATATGACACACAGTGCATATCAGCTCCATGAATTGGGTTATAACCTATTATTGGAGAGATTCTTCAAAATAATGAAATTCTATGCACTATTGTTAGAGAAGGGTGGCGACGTAACCAATGCTTTTGATATGATCCGTGAAAAAAATTGTCTTATTGTAAATGTGCCAACTTACTAGTCTATGTGCCTGAAAGTTTTTGATCAGGAGGGGCATTCCTCTCTTGGCAAACATGAACTTGGTGAAAGCCTTCGCAGATGCTGGATCCCAGCACATGAAGGAGAACTCACTGGACTTGATCCTCAAGCATTATTTGAATATTACCAGAAGGATCGTCAGATGCACGTGTTGACTAAACCGGACGAGTACCATTAGTGAAGGTGCTGCTGGGGAGTGAAAGTTATATGGAATGAAGTCATTTAAGACTTAGGACATGACGGCACGTTATAGAAATCTCTCTGCGCATTGTTGCTGCAAATCCCTAATTTTCAAGACGATCTTTTGAATCTTGCAACTTAGTGATGTTTCCTTGTGATATTACCTCCGAAAGGTAAACTGATTGACCTTAGGATAGGAGCATTTTAATTTGTTTTTGACATCGGGGTATTCGTGAATTGGAACATTTCAAAGGGGCAAGGATGATGTGAATGCAAGATGTCGTAAGCAATTGAAGGCCCCAGCCATGTCTTGCTACAACTTATTGTTATGGTAACTCCCAGCATAATTTTGTCTCGTGATTCCATTCGTAGCCATTATCTCCCGGCTTCGCTGTGGAGCATACCTAGAATGCGCAAGGAATTCTCATTTCTAGATATTTTATGCGCGCTGCAACTCGAAACGAGAGTCCAGACAATCCATCCTGTGGCATCTAGAGAAAGCAAAAACGCGCCATCATCACAACAATTGAACAGTTGTTATGAAAAGATGACAAAAAGCGAAGAGTGAATCATTTTTAAAAGTCATATTTTCTAAATACCAAATGCCTGGTAACTCCATCATGCGTCGAAACTCTTACTATGAAATCATTCCATTCGTTCAGTAATCATCAACATCCTGGCTCCAACAAAAACACGAAGAAAACACCAGTTGTATGGCAAGCGGGCAAAAGCCATGATGATGGTAGACGCCGAGCTTCTCTCCGTGTCAAAGAGAAAAGACGGCACGATGCCAAGAGTTGGTCAATCGATGGAAGGCGGAGGTCAGGCATGTCTTACAACATGAGATTAGCGCGGCACATTCCTTCCATGTTGCCAAATCTTCACTCTTCACCTTGGAATGGCAGGTTTATGTTTAATGACGACGACAATCTTGGTTTGACAGAGGTTGCGTCAAAGAGTAGGATGGCATTCGCGACTAGTTCCACATCCCAGTCAAGGGAGCTGTTGAATCAGTTGAAGATTGACTCATCGATGCCTAGTAGAAAGGGGTGAGTGTCAAACATGGCTCATCATTGAGATCAGGAACCCCAATTCTTGTCTAAGCTTTAACTTTCCCCGTTGTTTGCTTGCTCATTGCTGTGTTCAGGGTTAAGTGCTTCAAAGTAGAACGCAACTTTTCGGACCGTGCGGATGGAGAGCTTGTATTGAATTTTAGCCGGCAAGAGATAACACCAAAATCCATTAAAAAAATCGATTCTTCGCCTTTTACTCTTGAAATGTGCGACGTCGGTGTCTCTCCTTTCGATATGACCAAAGTCCTTGCCGCATTGGAGGCCGATGACAGCAATCGAAGAGTGATGTGTCGTATTGTCAACCAGGCCAATAAGATGGATCGCAACTGGATTGATTCGCATTGCGACAACTCACCTTCATGCAACATATATTCTTCCCAACCACCTTTCTTCAATGGAGAAAACATAAACTTCGAAATGATTGAAGAACTGCTTTATTCTATCGAGATTGAGGATCAGCTTGCCCATCGCGAGCTTATCGAAAAGCAACTTTCACACACCAGCAACGAGGCATTAAAGTCGTTCATTGATCAAGACAACAGCTATGGTTTGGGTCTGACCGATACATCTAACGCTGAGGAAGAATTAACTGTTGAGAGGAAAGAAGTAATCTACGACCATGCCTGGCATTTCATGAGGTCTTCGCACGAGAGGGAAAAGGTTCTATCCAGGAATGGGTACTTGAAATTCCACGAAATTGTGCAGATGTAAGTCGATAACGCTATTCTGTATCCCTGAATATATATTATTGCACCTCGCTTACTGCTCCTTTCTCACACAGACTAGCCGACTCAATATTGGGTTCTATTATTTATGAAATTGCTAGCGACCTTGAAACAGTCGTACAAGATTCAGCGGAAGAAATATTTCAGATGTTATAGCAACTTGCGATTATGGCCTTACTCTGATTCATCTTCTCTTGTCAGTGGCAATAACTTTTGTTCCGAGGTTGGTGCTGGAAGACCATTTTTGTGTGCATGTTTTAGGTCTTTTGATGCCTTTTGGAGATGGAGTTGAGGGAAATTAGCTCAGACATGACTTATTACACTTCAAAACAATGGCAAGTACAAGTCTACCTCGCTTAGGTTTTTTGTATGGGCACGATGAGGAGAAGATGACTCTTGTGGCCACTTTTTATGAGCTAGCATGGGAGCATATTCACAACCCTCTTTAAGAGATGAATGAGAAAGAGCTAATGCCATAGCAACTGTGTCTGGCAGTCTACTTTTTTGCCTCAATTGGCAAGAGCACCCATTGATGATATGTTTTGGGTTGACCACAAGTGGAACCCCATTACAAAGACATAGTGATCTCAGTTCAATTTCACCAAAAAAGTCAGACATGCTGCTTTTGTAACCCTACTATGTTGCTGTGCAGGGATCATAAGAACAAACAACTTGCAAAGGTATTGATGAATGAAGGATAGGTGTAACAGAATTCAGTGAATTGTTCTCTTGTTTTCAATGATCTTTAGTAGCATCAAGTTCATCCAATAGCAGTGAAATTTTCTTAACAAACACCTATCATTGATAAAATTAACATGCAACAGAGGAAGTAAATTGACAAGGTATGATTGGAGATTTGGAGGATAACATGCAAGTGTCAGAAATGATGACACGCTTCCGTGTAATTGCATGTAGCATGTCACGATTCTGGTTTTATGTGCATTGTTATTTGTTTCTACATTGCATCAGTTAGGTTATGCATAATTGATGAGTTTTGAAGCATTAAGTTTGTTGTAATTCTAAAAATACTGCCTGTGTAATCAAAGTCAGATGGTGGGGCTACTGTTGATTACTGTTTTTACTAGTTAGTTACATCCCTCACCATTAAACTCTTCCCTGCTTTGGCTCAGCTATCTCCAAAAATCAATTTATCAAACACACAAGTCCTTTTGATGTTATCTTCACTGCCTGAAGGTTGGTGNATGATATGACACACAGTTCTTATCAGCTCCATGAATTGGGTTATAACCTATTTGCCACAAAAGCTACCGGAGAGGTTCTTCAAAAGAATGGAATCCCATGCACAATTGTTGGCTACCCGACAGAGAAGGGTGGGTATCTAACCAATGCGCTAGATCTGATCCGTGAAAAAGAAATCTGCCTTGTTGTAAATGTGCCAACCTATGAGTCAAAACGCCTGGAAGACAATTTTTTGATCAGGAGGACGGCGGTTGACTTTGGCATTCCTCTCTTGACCAACATGAACTTGGTGAAAGTCTTTGCAGATGCTGCATCCCAGCACATGAAGGGAGAGCTCACTGGACTTGATCCTCAAACATTGTTTGAACATTACCAGAAGGAGACAGATGCAGATGCATGGACTAAACCGGATGAGTACCATTAGTTAAGATGCTGCTGGGGAGTGGAAAGCTGTATGGAACTAAGTAAAACTTTTAAGCCTTATGACATTACGACACTGTCTAGAATCTCTTAGCATATTGTGTTGTAACTGCGATTCCATGATTTTTAATATGATCTTTTGAATCTTACACCTTTAATGATGTCTTCCTGTGATATTACCTCTGAAGGATAGTTAACGTGATGCAGTAAACTGATCTGCCTTAGGATAGGAGTATTTTCAATGGTGTTTGTTGTTGGGGTATTCATGGAATTAGAAGGCTGCAATAATGTTCGGCCAATAGTGAATAGTGAATAGCATTTTTTATCGCTAAACCACGCCATTCACTGTTGACCCACGCCATTGACAGTTTAGTAGGTCCCAATAGGTCAATATATAGAAAAAAATCATAGTTGCTATTGACTATTGCAGTTTAGCGAGGCTCAATAGCCCAATTGCAAGTGCTATTGACCCCTCAT
>JALLPC010000989.1:0-10661 GCA_036940045.1 Stephanocyclus meneghinianus | reverse complement strand
TAACCATGGGAATCATAAGAATATATGTTATATGCTTGTTATACGACGCTTCTAAACTTTATTTTTAGATCTAAATAAAAAATAAAAATGACCGTAATGGGATTATAGGCTTATTTCTATTTTAAGCTTGTTTCATCTAGAGTTCGTTCAGCCGATATATTTATTATCGTTCATAGTCAGGTAATACGAACAGAGACCCATCACCACAGGTTTCGTTGTCTTTCCCTTGCCCATCCACAAACATCCCACGATGAACTCCTTAGTTTTCATTCTGCCGATATTATCCCACATCAATGTCGTGTCTTCGTTTGCATCCAATGTCTGCCATTCCGAGCGAGTCGACTACTTCTCTCCACGTCAGTATCTGCACTATAGAGATCGAAGACAGCAACAACTAGCGTCAACAATCAAACCTTTCACCTCTTTGCAGTGCGATACAAGTGGTGGCCCATCAATCACAGATTCCAGTGAACCGAAATTGACAGAGTGGCTCATACAATGGAGGCAAGACAGCATTGTTTGACATGCCTCATTCGTTTCAAGACGTTGTGAAATGATGCTTACGACCGTAGACGTGGCCACGCTGCGGCATTTTCCTTCTCTTTCGCCCTCACTGAAGAGGCGAAGGCGCCGAAGGATACAGCTCCTCCCTTCGTCAATGGGAATTCACTAGTGCATTTCGCGCGGAGATGGCTTCTTATTTGAAGAACCCTGTTGCTGCTGCTTCGTATGGAAGGAAGAATAATGCGGGTACTTCTTCGAGTGACGATTTTAGCGATATCCAGCAGACACGTTGTTTGGAGAATATCGAGTTCGAGTTTTATGATGCATTGTTATACCACGGACCGATTCATGAACCGTCAATAATCTCTAATTATCGTCGAACTGCGGACTGCACTGCTCATGATGAGGAATCCATACCCCTGTCGCAAGCTCGAGCTTACGAGTCTGCAATGCAATACGTCGTCATTTCAGACAAAAACGACCCTCTTCATGGAATTGACAGTCTCATAAATCGACCTGTGTTGACGAGTCTATTTCGCAGCACAGCGGAAAGATGTTCTCTTGTTCGTAGGATGGTACATGTCGTTGCCGAGGGGGATTCCTATGAGGAAGTAGCCAATGTAGCTTTAAAGAATGGTTCATTTGAGGACATGATGGAGAATGGTGTGAATGCTGATGCCACTTGGTCTATACGTTTACGGAGTTATGGTTCTGGGGTTTATCAGACTTTGGCGAGAGAGGAATCAAACAATATAGATCGCATTCATGACGTTGGAGACACGTCGGCCAACCCCAATAAGAAACAGAAACGGCAAGCCCGATACGGGAAGAATGTTCGATCTTCAATAAAGGATGAAAAGATTGCCATCTCGTCCATGTCAGAATTGACCAAGTTGTTTCAAGGAAATGTGAAATTGGTGAATCCAGATTGCAAGTTATATGTAATGGAAGGGTTGAGAGATTCTTCATTACGACAAAGTGATCCGGGAGAAAAAACTAAGGTGCTTCTTGGTAGAGTCATTGCGAAAGGTCCCAAGGTGAGAATAGAGCAAATAATTTCGTGACAATGCAACAATCCTGTTTACATCATCAATCTCAACGATTGGCTTTTTTTACAAAAAAGACATCTATTTACTCTCCAAAAACAAGGATTTGCGTCACCACGACACCGCTTTGCCCCATAGCCTCTTTCACAATGTGCAACATTGCCCAAATACAGAGGCACACCAACACGACAATCCTCGATCCTTTTGCTGGAAGTTGTGCCACCCTTCTCTCAGCAGCACACATTACAAATGGCCAATGTCGCTTCGTTGGCATCGAAATCTGTCACAATGGACATGTGAATAGAAATGATATCAAGAGAGACTTCGAAAGTCGGTCACTCCCACCCCCGCTGGTTATTCGAGGAGATTGTCTATCGTCGGAGGTTAGAGAGAGAGTGCAAGCCGCAATGGGAGGTAACGAAAGATTCCTGGGTTTTGATGTCATTGTTACCGACCCACCTTATGGAATCAGGGAGGCCATGAGCTCATCGCATGACGTTGAAATCAACAACACGCCACCACTCACACAATTATTTCAAGTGATGGGACATGACAGAGCGGTGGGCAAACCATTACTCAAGGTGGGAGGAAGACTTGCTGCGTTCGTTCCCGTGCGAAAGGGAGAAACTCTTGTGGAATGTTTGCCTCCGGTTGATGTCCAGGAAGATGCAGGACTTGTGATGGAAGGGGAGGGAAAGGAGCAAGTATTGAATGATTTACTGTCACGTTGGCTTGTTTCGTTTGTAAGCATCTAAAAAATAAAGAAACTATCTTATCGATTGAGCACGTACAAAAAGAACACAATATCCCATCGCTTTTAGGACCAATAATTCCAGACGCAGAGAAAAGTTGAACACGTGGAGAGCAAAAAAACACTATTTCTGAAAATAACTGTGACGCACGATGGTAAAATTATGAATTCAATCGAGCTCGACCAAAGCAGTGAAAAGTGACCCAAACGGACATCACGATGGTTCATCTGACATCTATTGCTACAATGACCCTGCGATTAAATGAATTCACGCAAGCATGTCTTGCAATTGTAATCTCTTTGTGCTGAAACTGTTTTGAGAAAGAAAAATTCAATTGAGTAACATGTAGAGAGAGAAAACTCATTGAATCGTTCAGATCATTTAACGTGTTTCGGCAATTGAATAATGAATTGAGGAATCCGTTTAGAGCGAAAATGCATTGAAATGAAAAGAACTAGCTACGCCATCGCAGATATCTGTTTGGTCAGCTTCCTAGCAGCGTCTCACTTCTCTTTCATACAAGATGTTGATACCAGCAGCATTACAAGACAACATACGTATCCATGGTCTTCAAACAGCCTACAACTAATGACAGAACAGTTTTTGGTTGCCTTTCATCCCTCCGATGAAAGATTCTGTTTGCGTTAGCACGTTTCAATAGCATTGATAACCATATTTTGTGTTGCCGAATAAGAAATTGTTATTGAATCGGTGGCCAATATGGTTTTTTTGAGTTGTCACAATGTACTCATTGAATGCGGTTTTGAAGATGAGGGATACTGCGACGAACTCACTGCCGTTGACAATAGCTAACGTGGCTTTTATTGAAATTAAAATAGACGAAATGAGTGGTCAGTATCGTACCGGCATGGATCAAGATGATTGGATTATTCATGCATCATTTTGAAATGTTACTAGAGTTCGTGACACATTTGATACGGTGCTGTCAAGCCGTTCTATGCGGGGTATATATATCATTCTTCCTTGTAAAAGACCAACATGGCACTCAACAAACCTGTAATAACATCTATCATTGTTCACACAAATCTTCTCTTCACTGACCGCGCACCGAAGAAGGTGTCAGAAAGACTCAACTTTTCTAGGGCATGAATTGTCGTGAACAAAGGGATCACAACGGCTTCTTGTATGATTACAGCACACAAGCGCATTTGTCTTTCATTTGGCTAAAACGACTTCTTTCAGCTAGCCTGGCTTGTGCGATGAGTGTTGACATGACCCATCAAAAGTGGAATCATGATTATGACGTCCCGATGTTGGATCACGCATGTGCAGAATTCCTGTTGTTAAGTTGAATCCTTGGAATTTATTTCGGCCACAAAACCTTGTTCATTGAATATCCCTTCAACATATTCAAAGAGAAGAACATCGAGATGATTCATTTCTGCTATTGCCTTCCACTGATCACTATTTAAATCTACTTTTTGAGTACCCTGCTCGTTTTTCGACCGAACATATTCTCTAATGCATTGGCCGCGTCTTAATTTGGAGTGAATTTTAATGCCAAGGTATTGATTAAATCGATCAAAGCTTTTGACAAATCTACTCTCGAGGCCGACTATGATTTTAGTCCGAACGATCTCTTTGGCAATTTCCAAGTCTTGAGTAGACAATGATTGATTCGAATCCTCCTTACCCACAAGATTTCTCACCATCCAATTGTCACTTGGCACGTTTGATATTTTGAAAGATGGATCTCTTTCGTGACGGTGCAATAGGGATGCTTCCCTTTGAAGAGGATTACGAAAGATTGTAAATACCTTTCCTCTATGAGCGGAATTAAACAGTTCTTGCGCCGCAAAACGTAGGTGACTACTCACGACCAAGTCTACCGATGGACGGGTGGATGATGCAAGACCTAGTTGTTTTGCGCGAAGTATGCCTTCTTTTGTGCTCATATCAACATTTACTACTGGCCATTCCCTGCCATGGAAGGGCAAGAACTTGACTAATTTTGTGTCTTTGTCGTGACCAAGCTTTGGGTTTGCCCCAACTTCATTTGCGATTGTCAGACCCAAGCACCAATATAATTCTTGTATAGCTGTGCCTCCACTTTCTGGGATTAGCCAATAAAAAGGTATATCTGATTCGCGGCACTTCTTGTCAGTCACATCTGTAAGATTGGATTGTATCCACGACGGTATGGGGCCGTCGTCATTGGGTAGGTTCTCTATTCTATCATGGAAGGCATCAAAAGCGTCGACATCCTTATTTTGCGAGACTTCTCCCGTGCACTCTCTTACATTAACAACATCCGACTGGCTTTCAAATGTCCACGCCACTTTTTCCTTCATGCATGTATCTGGGCAAACTTCCAGGTCAAATGAAGACGACTTTGTGCAAACAGAAGCTTGCGGATCAGTGTCTGTCCTTTCGTGAAAAGGGCCCATCTCACAAGTCATATCGGGATACGGCGTAATGTGGAACGGAAGAAGTCGTCTCGGACAGGCATGGCAGTATCGCAAAGTAGTATCAATATTGCTTTCGTCTGAGGTCGAGTCTTTTGTGTTTTCTGAGAGTGATTCTTTTGATGGAAGAGCATGGCTCAACAGCAACTGAGCAACCATTTCGGTAATGTTTGAACACACATTCATCGACTGGGCATGAAAGTTCGCATCAACAAACGTTTCATTGCAGAAATGATGAAAATGCTGAGATTGTGCAATATGGTCTGCACCCCACTCGCCATAAAGTCTCATCTCTTTCGCAATGCCCATGCCATCTAACCATCGCACTCTATTGTCGTTTAACTCATCGATGTTTCGTTTCAGTTCCGCGCGATATTCATTGTGCTTTTCAATATACTCCATGTTGGGATGCTTGGCCGTGAAACTATAGTCGGAAAGGACGAGAGTGCCGTTCCACGACGACGGCAAACGCGTTATAAAGCTGAAAAACACAGAGGAGTGGTGAATGTGACGTAATGAATGGATGAAAATGAGTATCATCGCAGGAAAAGCGAATCGAAAAATCTCAAATAATTCTCAAGTTATCGACAACATGCATCCAAGCACTAGCAACTCACCTCTTTGTATGATACTCAAAATCATAGTTTGGTCCGTCATCCGTCAGCATATAAACTACGGAAGGCCAATCAGCCTCCTCCGCAAAAATCTCCTCCCAAACCTTCCAAGCATTCTCGATAAACAACGCATCTCCTAGCTTCGCAACCTTCTCATTGTGGCATTCCATATAGCGTGCCGAGCCCGGTGGTTCAAAGTTAATCACTCGAAAGTCTTGATACAACAGTTTGATATTGCCTTTTTGGACGATGGCACGACCCCAGCATTTACCAATGACGGAGGTTTCCATATATTCCTTTTCTTCGGCGGTCAAAAGTATATCCACTAAAGACAAGAAAACACCGCGCTCCCGGCTCGTACCGAAGACGTAAATGGACGTTTCCTCGCGAACGCGAAGGAGATCTTGTTGCGAATAGGATGGAATCGTGCAATTCATGGAATCGTTGGGTAAAAACATCCACCCGTTTCGTAATTTTCCACCGCCTTCGAAACCCAGCCCGGGTCCCAGCCAGTGTCCATCCCAGCTAGAGTAGGCATCGGCCCTTGGAAGCGAAGAACACGGCACGCGTGAATATTGTTTCAACCGATCACGAATCAAATCCATTCCTGCGTCGGAGTCATCCTGTTTCTCGATAGACAATGGTATTCGATCGATAGGCGGCGTTTTTGCCGAACTCTCCGCGTCTATCTTAATTTCATGCACGAGAATTTCATAGTCTCCCGCGAAAAGGGGCTTCCATTCAAACAACAAGGGTGGGAATGGTCTCGTGATTTCCGGCTCAGAAATCAAGGTGGCAGTTCCCGTGTAATTGTTTTGACTGTTCACGATGACGCTGTATTGATAAATGCGTGGGTTTTTCGGAGAAAGGATTTGAATGCGAACTTGTGAGGGCGAGAGGGGAGAGGAGGGGGATTTGAGGATTTCTATACGAGTGTGAGGTGCCGTGAGGTGACGGGTCGCGATGAGGTGAGTGGTTGTGTTTGTTGGTTGTTGGGGTATTAGTTTCTGATGGATCTGTGCGGTCAGGAGGAGATGGGTGCCGATGATGATGCAGATTGTGAATAGTATCATTTGTAGTGCATTCATGGTGATCACTGGGGGGAGCGCTTCATACAATACTTGATCCTGAAATAACCCTCCGAGCTATAATCTACTGCAAAATCATGCAGTAGTATAGCTACATACTACTGCTAAAATGAGCAGTAGTATAGCCTGTTTTCTGCATTTTAACCCCGGTCTGGCTAACAACACCAACGAATGCTGGAAATAGCACGTTTTGACTCATTACCCATTCCCCTCTTAAAACATAGAGAGTAATGGGTGCTACCAAGAACGAAAAATGGACTATTTTGGCCGACCAACCTATAACCCTCATGATAAGAACGGCGAATTGTAGCCTTGTAAGCGCTTAACACGGGAGGTAATGAAAAGTATCTGCTCTTTTTTTACCTCCTGCTACGATACAATAGACATCGGGCCGATGTGCCCACCCACCATTTTTTGAACGATCCAACTCCCCTCCCAACGCCCACTTTTATAACGCGCCATCCACCAACAAGCATTCCCACTCCACCGTCATCGCGATGCAACACAACGATGTTGCCGCATCCAAACGGATGCAACGCACAGGACCGCCCGTTGTTGTCCGGCAAGAAGCCGACAATAATAATGCGGCATTCTGGGGAGGGAGAGAGAGCTCCATCGTTTTTGTGGTGCCCTGAAAGTATGGAAAATTGTATTCTTGTATGTAAAAACAGTAAGCCCACCAGTGATGTGATGATGTCATTGTGGACTTCACGCCATTGCTCATAACTCTTCATCCAGACGGAGTTACGGGGAGCAACACATATGTGTCCATTGCTGTCTAAACAGAGAATCTAATGGACTGCTAACTAGACTAGTAATTGGCGTTTTAATAGGTTAAAACACAAATGTCCTGAGAAATAGCAAAATGCTCTTATAATGCGTTAGTTCTTATAATGAGGGTTATACGGTAGTACATTATCAGCTCTATGTTATGATAAAAGTTTGTCTGATGATTCGTAGTCTGATTTAGTCGTGGCTTTTGTCATTCTAACAGCAACAGTCTACCTCGTGTCAAACATAATGACACTTCCCAATGCTGGAAAGTCTGAAAGGTCTCTACATAGAGATGCTTAGTTGGTTCCATAGTAACAATTGATGCATCTCCATTTTGAATGTGTTTTGGGTTGGAATCAATGATTTTCCAAATACAACAATCCATTTGATACATGACAGCTATAAACTTGCATGCAACATGAGCAGTAGGATAATCAATAACTGGGCAATAGCCTTTTGCAATTTTCCGGCAAGGTTCATAATGATTATTTGTGCTTGAAAGCTGTCTACTCTACAAACCGGATCTTCATCTGTATTTGAAATGGTATTGCCCCTATGGATATCTTCAAAAGAAACATTCTTGATGTTTAATTCAATGGTATTGTCTGATCAGCCCTCAGAGATGCATTTGCGATGCAACTCAATGGATTTCACTTCAGCTTTAATGCCAGTTAGAGTGAATTGTGTAGAATTCCAGGTCAGATTCTTCCTACTAAAACCCAACCCACAGGCATCATCCCAATACTGCCAATCATGTTAACATCCTGGGGTTGTGTTCATTTGTAGAAATATTTGTGGAATGCGGGCACAGTTCCAAGAACATTATAACAAGAATGGCAATCAATCTATTCAAGGGCATTGCATACCTGTTTTGGGATGTGGAGAGGTTCATCATTAAGTTATGTGGGAGCATACATGTTTTCCAACATTCCTAGAAGCTAGAAGAGTTGGTCATAATACCATGTATGTTTCTAAAATTGTAAACATTGTATCTCCTTCCCATCTGCTGATTGGAACAAATGATACTTAAAAGATTGGATGATTTGTCTTTCATGCTCTCAAACTGCTTCTTTGATTTTATTGGCAGCAACAATAATTTGTTTGACACTCAGTGTGAATGATGAATACTCTCCCACCTCCCCATGTAAAGCCATTCCTGCCTCAAATCCTTCATTGGAACTATCAACAACATGAAGAGCGGCACTGGTGTAGTTCCTCTAATCATGTCCTTGATGAAATATGGCCTGGTGCATACATAACTTTGAAAACAAAGTTTGGCCTCTTGAACTGCCATAAAGAAATATCTATCACCGTACCCTTCTCATACTCAGCTTTTGGATTATCTAGATCTGATGAAAATTTTATAGAAGGATTGTCCTGTGCAGTTGCCTCTTTTTCATAATTATTGATTGTTTTCTTATGTTGATTGTTTTCTTATGTATACATCCAAATTTAAAAATCAGGTGACCTGTGATGGTACTTTTGCAAGAACTCATGTGACTGGTCATGACATTGAAATCCTAGTGCAAGGATTTGAGTTATTGGTGCTAGAAGAGTGAGCTTGGCTGTCACAAACCTTGTAATCTGTTCTGTGGTGGAATACCACTGCAAAGAGTCCTTTAGTGGTCATGAAGGGACTATCATATCCAGGATGTATTAATATCTTCATCAGCTGGAAGTGATGCTTTTGGAAGACAGTAAAATTCAGATCATCTATTGGCCTCATACTCTATCAGATGACTTACACAGTTTAAGAATAGTCATCATAGAATTGTTCCTATTATGCTTTATAATATTTAAAACTGGTAATAAGCCTGTTTTGCATTCATTTGAATGTGAACAAGATTGATCTAGCCTGATCAAGCCTCATTCACTTTCAATGACATCTATTCAAGCATTGTTCCCTTTTAAAGACCTGTTCTAATTCAATTGCATTCATTTGGGCACTATACAAAATCAATAGATGCCAGTAGGTTGAGCAAATTTTTGTAAAATTCAATAAGGAATGAGTGAAAGAAAAAACGAGATGGGCCTAAAAATGGCCTTTTGGTTATTTAGCAGTTGTTTCATCACTCAGTACCCAGGAAACAGATTGGCGACCAACCATAAGAAAGTTAAAAGTGTGAACAAATACATCACAAGGACTTACATATTTAGTGATATATTTTAATCCCTATTCTATTGTGTTAACAATCTTCCTGCTGGTAGTTTCTGTCTATCCGATGATTGCCCTCCAGTATTCCAAATATTTTTTTGCAACCCTACAACCTATATATCTTGACCCTAGATGAAAATATCCCTTGCTTAACAATGGTCTAAACTTGATCTAGCTCTTTGGATCTATCATGCTAAATCAGGTCCCTTGAATCTACATCTATAGGTAGTTCCATGGGACTGTATTCTTTCCTAAAGCTGCATTCAATTTCAAATGCCACATCATGTAAAAATCCATAAAAAATATCCCCCCTTGTGTGCATGCTCCCTCCAAACCACCCAACTTACAAACCCAAACAACCATTGCATGATGATTTCAGCATTTGTAGTGCTTGTAGGCAATGCTGCAACAATGTAAAACAAAGGCAACAAAGCAATACAGGCAATGTTGAAACAGAAGTGTTGCAATGCAGCAGCTACATTGGTAATGCAATTCTTGCATGCACTTCAGAGAGTTTGCAAGATCCCACAGATGTTGACCACTCATGCATGTTCCAGAAGAACAGGGGTTGTCTCTTTGTGTTGTTCTTGGTTTATGTTTGTTGTTGTTCATCAAAATTTATCAATGGTGCCACTGGTGGACTCAATAGTTTCCCTCTTGAACTGTCTCAACTGTATAAATCGGTGATATAGTCTCTTGAAATGTCTTTGATTTTGGTGATGTGTGGTGATCTCACCAAGTTTTGGCATGGAAGAAAACAAGTAAAATACAGAAATAAAAAAGGCAGACCACAAATAGTACTGTATTACTATCCATTTTATTATGCCTCTTCTTGTTCCCACCAATATAGTTTACGGAGAGGAGGCTTTGTGCCCTCTCACCCACTCACCGCCCATCTTTATGTTTCCCAAACCCTGGCAAAATGCCCTCCCTCTCCAACTACGATCTCCATATTTACCTCAGATGGAAGAGGTTTGGGGCTTTGGAAGGGGGATCACAGAGTTTCATTGTGATTGCTTTTTCATATTTGTGGACTGTGTTGTGATCACGCTTTGCTGATTGCGGAACCCTTTGTGATCACTCATGTGATTTGCAGTAGTACTGCATGATGACTTTTGCAAATTGAGTGGCCTGTAACTAAAAATTTTGTTATTTTAGTTTACATTTGAACTACTTACATTAGTCAATCAGTTTCTTTTCCTTGATGTAAAAATAAATTAGTTTACACTGTAAAAACTTTATACGTGCTCTACTGTCAATGAGAACAAAATAAGCCGCAAGATCATCCAGTGCTATTCTAGC
>JALLPC010000988.1:0-10709 GCA_036940045.1 Stephanocyclus meneghinianus | reverse complement strand
TTTTTATTTCACTAGCTTTATTCCTCGCCAAAACTCAGTAAGATAGACACATGTCGCCAAAATCGAGGACATTTCGTGTGACTATTTCAACGATTTTTACGTAGTACCTGCTTACTGAAAATAAGGTAGCAAAAAAGTTGAGATATTTTTTAGCGAAAAATCAGTGTTCCCGGTGTTTCCTGAACCCCTATTAGCGTTCTCAAAAAAAGATATCCTGCCTTCAGTTGAGTCGACGTAGAAAGATTCCAAAAATAGTGTCGAAGTACCGGTATCGCGTATTAAAAATACCTATATTGTATTGCGTGTATTGTAGAGTCTATTGTACTAGTAGTCATCATGGGTGATTGCAGATCAATCATGCTTAGGAAACCACCATAAGGTATTGTAGATACTGGTCACTTTGTCATGTAGATTCGACATCTTACTAACAGAGAGGTAACAGAGCGAACCACCCCGCCCCGTCCGATTCTCATCTAACAATAAATTCGTGGGACAACTCTGGAGTTATGCTGTCGAGAACGCTTACAATGACTGGCGCAATGGGTCGTTCGTGCCGCCCGTTGCTTTCATTTCCTCACTCCGCGCTGATACAAAAATTTGTTTCCGGAGGTGTTTCGACTCCCATCATCGAGGTGTATGGTGTTTCCTCGCCACCTTCCAGTGCGAGCCTCAAAATTCGACGATATCATGTCAATCCTTACAGCGGACGAGAAGAAAAGGAGGCCGACAAAGAACACCAACGAAAATTGAACCAGCACGGCCTAAAATCAGATGCAGCGGATTACTCGACAACTATCATGCAAAGAGCGAGGGAGCGTCTCAATGCCGCAGCGGCGCAGCGAAGGGAGCGTGGAAGAAATCGTCACCGAGGGGGTTCTAACAAGTAATTCGGCAAGATAGAGGGTCGATCGATTTGTTTCGATAATTCAGGAACTGCCATGTTAAAATGTTTGCCAACCGCAGTACTCCGTCTCATCTACACTGGCGTGTTTTCGAGAGGAAAAATAATGTAATAGTAGAAACAAAACACTTCGGTGAAGATTCATTATACCTTATTTATTGGCTTAATCTAAAGCTTCTAAGGTGTTGATGAACGCATTTGATAAATTCCCACCAGCAACTCCTTCCCTCAGTTGGTACCCACCTTCCAAACCAAAGACCAGGGCGGGTTTCGTTGACGTTGACTGGTGAAGGTGCCGGAGGAGAATTTTAGTCATTTCACCATAGTCTGTTGCAACCAAGTTAACACTTGCCAATTCATCGCTATCTAACGCATCATATCCAGCGCAAACAATGACAAGCTGAGGTTTCCATTCCGAAGAATTTGAAATAAAAGGCAGTGCATACTGTGTGAAAATCTGTCGATACCCGCAATGCCATGTGCTTTCCGGTTGGATCGGAAGCGTCATGACATTTCGATTTCTCCCTTGAACTTTGCGAGTTTGGCCTTCGAATGGAAAACACGGTACTTGATGTAAACTGACGTAACGAATACTGGAGGTCCAATCGCAACGGGCGTCGTCTTTTTGTTTCTCGCTACATGTTTCAAGAATATTCATGATGCCTTGACCGAAATGCACATCCCAGTCCAATATCGATATCTTGATGTCGTTGCATCGGCGAAGTGCGTGATACGCCGCTGCCATTGCAAAATTGAAGAGGCAAAATCCGTTGGCAAGCGAATGCATTGCATGGTGTCCCGGCGGTCGAGTCAATGCTATTCCGATGGGTTTGTCCGAAGCCGTCGGTGTGCGTCGCGCCTCGGTGTCACATAAGTCGGTATCCATCCCTAACGCAGCGTCTACAGCTCTTATCCACGCTCCCGTCGCTCTCACTGCAACGTTGTAACTCTCCGTCGTCAAAAAAGTATCATATCCGTCGACGTAACCAATCCAACCGAGGGGATCTTTTCCTTCGTCAATTCTTCTTTGTCGACATGTTTCGCACTTGTTCTTGAGCGACGCAACGTATTCGGGCGCGTGAACGGCCGATAAGACGGTTTCTGCGTACGAAAACTCGTCCGCGGCGATCGGAGTAGAGAACTCTCGGAAAAAACTATCCTCGGCCGCGCCGAATTTGTTCGTAGACGCGGTCGGGACGGAGGCAACGTCGTTCACATGTACCGTGCGCTTCTCCGCAGCCGCTGGCATAGCCGGCCCTTCTGCCAAAGAAAAGGTCCTCCGTATTGCTTCTAGACAGTGTTCGATCCTCTCGGGACATTCCGGATGATATCGAATATCTCGGTGCGAGAATTGGGACGAATCCAGAAAGATGTGCAGCGGAGACAACGATGCTGATAATGATGAGGAGCGCACGGACGCAGGAGACGAGCGTCGTCGGGCAAGCAGACCGTTGGCGCCATTGCGGATTGTGGTGAGGCTGATTGTCAGAAGAATTCCGTTGGCATGTGTTGAAATGAGCGGGGTCATTCTTAGGTCCTACTTTAAACCCAAAAATACAACAAGTCGTTTGTGTCAAATCTGTTGCAACTGACGCTTTGACCATGATGTGCATGACATCAAAAATCTTTTTCATGTTGCGTGAATCCATCTCAAGAAAATCATATAAAAGTAATACTATTCCTACGTATTATTATCAGGTCTGGTTTATCAACTTTAGCATGTATCCTTCCGGAGTTCACGGAAATGAGCCACCAGCAAAACTTTTTAATTGAAAATGGCTTATTCTGCACAAAATAATNTCTGGCGGTCCTGTGACATGCAAAGTGAGATCTTGTGCGATCGTGTCGTATTTTGTGTGCCTTGGTGACGTGTGTGTGTGTGTGTGCGTGTATGCATGGGTGCATGGGTGCATGCATGCGTACGTCCTTGCGTGCATGTTTATGTGGGTGCATGTATGCATGCGTGCATGCGTGCTTGCGTGCATGTTTATGTGAGGGCATGCATGCATGCGTGTGTGCGTGCTTGCATGCATGTATTTTATGTGAGTGCGTGTATGCATGTGTGCCTGTTTGTGTGCCTGTGTGTGCATGCATGCATGCGTGCGTGCGTGCTTGCATGCATGCTTGCGTGCTTGCATGCAAGCTTGCATGCATGTGTTCATGCATGCTTGCGTGTGTTGTTGTGTTTTGGGGGGGGAGGGGGGGGCAGTAGTAGATTGTTCTTTATCCTAAACTGTAATTTTTATCTACTAGATAGCAAAGGCGTCTGAGACTTCTTACATTAATTCATTCAGTTGGATTCATATTCAGTGTGAAAAACATCAATTTAATGAATGGCAAAGATGTATGAAACAAAATTATTCAAAGCAACAATAGGAAGAGAAAGCAGGCCACGATGGAAGAGTAGTGCAAGAATGAGTAGGACTACCTACAGAAATATTGAGAGTAAAAGAACATGCCAATTTCATAGGTATATTCTCACTCAACAGTTACAATGGGAAGAGCTCAATCATAGAGAGTTATACATTGCTCCAACGAAGTGGCAGAAGAAAATGTGGTTGGTAGTTTTCAGTAAGGATTCCTTTGGTTAAAGGGGGCAAACAGACCTGTCAAATTGTAACAACGATGGACCGACTAGGTAGCTTTCATGTAGCATGAGCCAACACTAGTGTGTTTATTGACAAACATAAAAAGGATTCCACTAGTGGTAAGTGTCAACCATAAAAGAAGACAGTGTATTCATTACATGTGTGAATCAAAATGAACTACTCTACAATCGACTGAAGAGTCAACTCAGTCTTGGTTCAGCTGGTGCAGCGCCATTCAAAGGACTAACTTTTGCCCCACTTTCGTAAGGGCTCGTTCCCCAAACCCCCATTGTGACAAGTTCTTCAGCAGCAGTCGGGTGAATCGCAACACAGGAATCTAAATCTGCTTTTGTGCAACCCATCTTCATCGCGACTCCAAAACCTTGCATCATTTCATCAGCTCCCATTCCCAACACGTGGATTCCAACAACTTTTTCGTCAAGTCCAGCACAAATTACTTTCATTAGAGTTTTGGGCTTTTGATCCGGCACCATGTCAAAAATCCCATAAAACAGGTTTGCAAATTTGCTAGTGTATACTTTAACATTATTTTGACCATATTTTGCAATGGCTTGTGGTTCGGTCATCCCACAAGTTCCAATAGTCTGTTGAACGAAAAAGGGCCAGCAGACATGTTTAAGTACAAATTTATTGAAACGAAGTCGTTTCAAGTGGTATCTTGAAGGAATCAAGCTCACCGGATGAGAAAACACAACTGTCGGAACCATTTCATACGAAACCTTTGCTTCCTGATGCTCAACTTTGCCACTAAACAATCTATCTGCCAATCGCCTCCCTGCTGCGATCGCCATCGGTGTGAGTTCGACAGTGCCACATACATCGCCCAACGCATAGATATTTTCCACGTTGGTGTTCTGATAAGAATCAACAATGATGTATTTTCGGGAAGTCGCCTGATTTGTAAAATGTTAAAATTAATCTAAGATGAGCAAGGATGAACTTGTAAATAAGCAAGTGGATTGAAAGTAAAGACTCACCTTGACTCCGCAGCACTCCAAGTGAAGTTCTTCCGTATTGGGCGCCCACTCACAATCAACACAAAGATCCTCGGTATTGGGCACTCTACCCGCAGCCATGAGTACAATGTCGGCACCGTAAATGACATCGCCACTGTGCAGGGTGACAATTTTTTTCCCGCTGGCGTCAAGAGCAACTTTTGCCACTCCGTTGGTGTTACGATGAATGTGAATCCCGGCCTTCACCATTTCAGCATCAAGGCCGTCGCTGATCATGGGATCAAATTCTCGTAGGGCTTTGCCTTTCCGAACGACAAGGTGGACTTCGGTGCCGAGAGAATTCATGACACCCGCTAGTTCTGTGGTTTGAATGAATTTATTTTAGGTGCATACCAGTGAAGACAAGAAGTAGATTCCTAAATATTTGCAAGAAAAACATAACGAATTCATTTTTGAGTACAACTTTGACTTACCGACAGCAATGTAACCAGCACCAACAACAACAGCTACCTCGGGCAAAGTGTCCATCTCGAAGAACCCATCACTCGAAATACAGTGGTCTTCGATGCCCTCACCCGGCGGCAAATGCGGGCGACCACCCGTAGCAATGAGTATCTTGTCCCCTGTATACCTCGCCTTGGACCCATCACTTCCTGTCACCTCGACGGTATGCGCATCTACAAACGCACACGCCCCAAAAATTCCCGTCACGCCCGCACTTTTGAATCCATTCTCGTAAATCTCGTTCAACCTCTTGACATATGCGTCCCTCCTCTTCTTCAATAACCCAAAATCCAACTTGACGCCCTCTCCTCCCGAAAATCCGTAATGCTTCATGTCATGATTCACCACATCGGCAATGGAGGCGGCACTCCACATGACCTTTTTGGGGACGCATCCTACGTTGACGCAGGTGCCGCCGAGGCGGGAACGTTCGATGCAGAGGACTTTTTTGGAGTAGGACGCGGAACGTTTTGCGCACGCTATGCCGCCGGAACCGCCGCCGATTACTATGAGGTCGTAGTCGTACGTCATGCTTGTTTCACGTCTGGAACGATAACTGTTGAGATTTGTTGTAACCTTGTTGTCTCCTTGTTGTACAGAGGCTGCTGGGCTTCACGGGGGGCGAGTGCGATAGATGGTGTGCTCACGAGTCGAAATGGGAAGCACGGGAATCTCGAACGCTTCTCGAAAGATACGAGGAAAGAGATGATGTTGTCTTCACAGGCACGATATCATTCTTTCATGCATTTTCTAAAAATATCTTGCTCCTCTTCGCTAAATTCCAAAATATTGCACGAAGATACTGATATCATTCCTGCAAATCCCGTGTTTGTGTTGCGCCTTACAGCATGGAACAATACCATACAAACTACTATAGCTAGAGAGTCTACCTCTCTAGACTCCTTGCATTTCATCTCACAAGATTCTTCCAATCAGCTCCAATAAAAAGACACGAGAGACAGGCTGAGGCAAAAACCTGGCAAAAACGCAGTCTAACACAGTCACAATTCGTAAGCATAATTGGCAAATCCCGAAGGACACCTAAAACGTCTACATTCGGCAGTCACGAGATGAACAGCAGAGCCACCAACATCAGCCGATCCATCTACATCTCGCGTCTGCGAAGAGCCTTCTTACTCAGAGTTCACCCCGACCGATTCCGCACCCAATCCAATCAAGTGAGGAAGGAGCAGGCCACGCTGGTGCAGGTTCTATCGGATCGATTGGGGGAGTTCGATTTTGTCGATTTTGTGGCTCCGCGACGACAGACTAGGTGCGTGAGGCTGTTCGAGTCTTTGTCATGATGTTGGTTCATTGCTAGTGGCAGATTACGCAGTTTTTCTTCAAAGAATGGACTTGGCATCAATTTCAGATACAAAATCTACAAAGTACACTTCTTACCCGTATTCCATCCAAACTAAGGAAGGAAAGTTAATCAAGACCTCTATACAATTGAACTCGAGCCCATGCAAAATCCTCGAATCAATGTCATCGATAATTAACTTTCCTCCTCCGCCGCAGGGATTGGATCTTAGAAATGAAACAAATATCGGGCCGATTGGCGAGTCATTTCACAGTTCATCGTCAAACGCAGGCAAATCTGGCAACCCGGTGGATGATCTGATATGGAATGCAGGCCTATTGGACAGATATCAGTTCAAACAAACCACATCGCGAACTGGTCAGGACCGCAATCTCATCTACTTCTTGCAACATATGGACGCAAGCCACATAAAAGAAAGAAAGTTAAATAGAATCAATGCTTCAGCAGCTGCACTTGTAGCTCGACGAGCCTTTCAATTCTCTGCCATTGATGGGACTGGACTTGGTTGGTCATCAGCATCGTTGGCGGTATGTCTTTCACGGTTAACAGCACTTTACGACGAGCACCACACGAAATTGCGAACGAAATCATTTTATCCTCTCAGGTTGGTGCTAAGCAACGACGAGTTTTCAGAAAAATTGGATTTGTACGGGGGTGTAATCCGATTGAATCCGGCAGCCACACCTTTACAATGGTTGAACACACTGCAAACTGTCACCGACGAAAGAATGCGTCTATTTAAAAAGAATGGAGAATCATTGAAGCAAAACCTCACGGTCGTCGAAAAATTTCTCAATGTCAGAGTCCTCAAGGGATATTCCTGTGAGCATGAAAAATATCATAGATTTATGGAAAGACTGGCGTCGATGTCTCTTGATTACCCCTCCAAAACTGACCAAACAAAGACATTGGCAATGTCGCCAAACAAAGCGAGTCTTGTGATTGAATCAGAACAGGCATGTCGACGTTGTAAATTGCGTAAAGATGGAAACGTCGAAGCTGGAGCCGGGACAGACGTCAATGATATACGACGCGCACTTCACAGTTTTGCTTCCAGATCCAATGAGTATATTCATAGGGAAGCTCGCGACAAAGTAGAATGCAAACAGATTCAGGAGAGGGTTGTGTATGAATTGGGAGTACACAGTGTCAAGAGGAGTGGATCGTTAGTTTCTTATAATCAAATGACAGCCTGTCTAATGCATCTCTTGACGAAAGGTGATGACGAGAAAGAAACAATGCGCAGTTTGTTGATAGGTAATACCCTCGCAATTACGGGACAAGGTCAGCCTTGTCATATTGGAGATGATGGGTCGATAGTTATTCCATGGAATTGTTTATGACGAATGCTATACTACAACTCTTGGTAAAATGACGTATTATTGATTCCGAATGAGTAAATATCAAATGATTTATGATTTTGTTAAGCTAACACTTATCAAACCGCACGCCTTTTCCTGTGTGTTCTTTTTCTTCTTCTCCCTCGTTTCTCTGCTAAACTTGGTTGATTTATGATTTCTCCTTCCGAACCCAACCTTGATGTCATCTCGCTTTGTCAAGTCAGCACGGCATCCAAGGTCCGATGCGAGATCACTTCCAAACATGGATTCGCCGAGTGCTTTTGATTTCCCCTTTCTGACTTTTTGAGCCCATGCTCCATACAACAACTGATCTTCGGCAAGGAGGAGATCTCCTTCATATTTGTTGCCCTGCTCATCAGATGAAGTGTAAGGAATTGTCAAAATTAAAGGATCAACATAACTCTAAAACACACACAGAATGGATTAACTCACCTTCCCTGCTTTTGGCAAAGAAAATTTTGTTCCTCTTGTATTGTACTGATAATGCTTCTTCATGTGCAATTTTAATCGCCCTGTATTCCTGTCTACACTTGCCGCAATCCTCTGCAAGGCATTGGATCCACATTTATCACAGAATAATCTCCCTCCAATTTTACCCTTTTTATCATCACTGCCATATATAGTAAAGCAGGCAGCACAGCGAGTAACCCATGTCTTTAGTCGACGAACACGTACACCATCAACAGTCAAAAGTTCAAGATTCATCTGAAGTATGACATTTTGCATTGCAAAGTCAGTGGTTGCACATGCAGCACGTTGCGCGATTGGAGGTGCAGGATTCTTGGGCGGGTGACTCTTATTATTGCAATTAGGAACATTGCCAGACTGAGGGAGATGGAGAGAACCAGTGGCCTTAATACTTTGAATGTCACGTGTGCAGGTGACCCATCCCTCTCCATCATCGTCGTCTGCTGTCATTTCGGTTGGTGCATCAAAAGAACTCGTGGCCCCGCCCGATTCCATTATTCTAGACTTGTATTTCTGGTTCGAAGTAGTTTCGCTCTCATCAGTTGCATTACCCTTTCCGTTTCTGGTTAAGCTGCTTACATCATCTGGTTCTTTCTCATCTTTGGACTTTTGTTGTGTCTTCTTAATTGACGAAGCAGATCCGTCGGAAGATAACAAATGGCCATACTTACGAAAGGATTTATATTTTGGCGTCGCAGACTGGATTTTTCCATTGACCATTGGTTGAAGAGATTTCTTTTTACGCTCCTCTTCCTGTTCCTCCCAGGTCATCATTTCAATGTTGCTGTCATTTTCATACTCATCATCAGACCCATCATAGGGGACATCTGCAGCTGCTGCAAGCGATGGAAACTCAGAGTCTAGGCCTGCGTCATCTTCACACAGAGGTTGATTTACTTCACCAACAGTAGAGAGCGATTGTCCTCTCAATTGAGCAACAAGATGATCATCATGCTTTTTCTCGTTCAGCAACTCCTGTTCCTTCAATTTCTTGTAATATGCAGCCTCGTGAGGCTCAAGAATGAATACATCACATTCTTCATCACTCATTTCTTCATCACTGTGTGCATTGGCAATTTGAATGGCTCTAGCCTCACCGTCGCTGTCAGTATGTCCACCAAAGGAATTATCGCCCCCTGAGCTTTCAGACGCGTCATCGAACTGCCCATGAACTTCAGGTACATTATCAGCCGTGTCTTTTGTGATGCTTTCCGATGGATCTACTAGTCGCTCGGCCGCGTTTATATTTTTGATATATTTCGACTTCGAGACTAGAGAGTAGTTCAAGGGAGGTGCAGTCGAAGCCACATTAGGATTGACGAGCATAGCCCAAGATGATTGATTTCTTTTCTCTGCAGCTGTGTTTATTGCGCTCTCAGTTACCACAGAATCTGCTCTAGATTCTTCATCAAACTCATCATCATCATATTCGAAGTCAACTTGCGCCGCATCAATAATCCCATCAGCATTTCCCTGGAAAAAAGAAGTCTCATTCAAACTAGTATTCGACGAATTACCTCCTTCTGACGCATTCGTTTCACCAGACACTGAGTCGGCACAACCCTTAGCGCCTCTCCCTGCTCTCTTACCATCTCCATTCAAAGGCCTAACACTAACACCAAGCACACGCTTGGGCTCTCTCCTAATATGACCCAACGAATTACCAAAGGTCTCACAGGCCTCGCATTCCAATTCATAGAGCAGCGCCAAGATTTGAAGATCGACCCCAGACAATTGCGGATAGTCTCCAGTTTTTCGAGCGAATTCCGAAACTGCCGCAAGAGCCGATGGCGACGGCAACCGCGTTTCTAACTTGATGCTTTCGCCATCACCATTGGCGGGAAGGGAGGCGAGGCGCATTTGAAACTCTTCCAAATGTTGACGACTTTTCGCATCGCGCACTTCATTTAATACGGCGGGAACGGTGTAGAAGTATTTCGCGGAGTGGTGGAGGTGGGTGAAGGTGGATTGTTTGATGATTGCTCCTGAGTCGATTATTAGGGCGTGGTATTTCTCTGTGGGTTCGGTGGTTAAGCTGGTTTTGGAGTCGGTCATCTTGTGATTTGAGTTGGATTTGGGCTTTTCACTCGTGTTGGAACACGAAGACGCAACCGCGATGTATCCCATAGTAGATGATGTACTGTTCTCCATGGGGAACGAGATAAATAATGATCACCAGATGTTGTTTTTGTTCTTGTAGTGCTCGCTAGAGTTAAAACGCATTTACCATATGGCGAAGTCAACACACATTTTTTGACGACATAATAATGGAAATTTTGGACGATGACTGGGCGTTGATTGGTGCTCGTTGCGGTTGTCGACTGACAGACAACGAAAAGGCAAATAGGTGCGAGTTAATGTATTTCTCTAGAAGCCGATGCAAGCTTTTTTGCAGCTTCCAGGCTAATTGAAATTTGTAATAAAAGTGGCTAAGAAGTAGTGCCAATGAAAATACAAAAACTAACCAATACTGTCATATTAATGTCAAAATACTACCGGTGTGGTATTTTCTGTAGGCCGTACGAAGTCCCATATGGGACTCGCAATACTATCTCCAAATACTGTGGTACAATAAGGGTTGTCAAA
>JALLPC010000987.1:0-10700 GCA_036940045.1 Stephanocyclus meneghinianus | reverse complement strand
GAATTGATTTAAAAGAGGTGTGTTCACTTAACAAGGAATAAATATAATATTTCATTTTTTCAACCATATTTTCTTCGCCTTTGACGAGGACAAAAAGTCACAAATCCAGTCCTCAAATACAAAACTGGTCAACTCCTCAAATATCGGCAGTTGTTGGATTGCCCAAAATACTCTGAAGCCTGGAATAAATCGGCAGCAAACAAATTAGGATGGTTAGCACAGAGTGTGGGTGGCAAATAAAAGGCACACACATAATTCACTTCATAAAAAAGGACAAAATACCTTTGGACCAAAGAAGGGATGTGACATGCCTCAAGTTTGTCTGCATGGTCAGAACTGAGAAGGCTGAACCAAATAGAACAAGGGCCACAATGGGTGGGAACTTAATCAACTACCCCGAAGATGTGGTCACACCAATGGTCAACCTGTTAGTGATCAAGATATTGTTCAACAGTGTCATTTCACTGGATGGAGCAAAATTTGCAACAGCAGACATATCAATTTTTTACCTAATGACACCGCTAAGGCGGCCGGAATTTGTGAGGGTAAAACTTGAAGGCATCCCTGAAGAAATTGTCAGAGCATACAACCTTCAAGCGATAGCAACTCCAGATGGATGGGTGTACATCTGAGTAAGCAAAGGGATGTACGGCCTGCTGCAAGTAGCATCATTAGGACACAGCTTGTTAGAGCTGAGATTAAACAAAGGGGTATACAACCAGAGCAAAATTGTACCTTGTTTGTTGAAGCCAATGGTCAGCCGATCATGTTTACCTTGGTTGTGGATGATTTTGGCATAAACTACATGACTGACAGGGACTTTTAGCACCTAATCAAAACCCTGCAATAATACCATGATGTTTCAGTAGACCTGTTGGGCAAAGAAAATGTGAAAATTAAATCAGATTGGGATGACAAGAACAGATGCATCAATTTATCAATGGCACCATACTCAAAAAAGGCTCTGACACAATTTGGGGTCAACAAACCCAAGATATTACAAATTCACCGTATGCATACACTCCCCCCAATGATGTACCAAAGGAACAATTTGTGGAGCAAAACATTGCACCGTCTGCAACAAAGGACAAGCACACTCACATGCAAAAAGTTACAGGCAAATTTCTGTGGTATAAACAAGCCATTAATGGGACAATGCTAACCCCGCTAAGTGTATTAACAACCCAACAGGCAAATCCTACAACAGAAATAATGAAAACAGTCATGCAATTCCTTGACTATGTAGCATTGCAAGAACCCTCAGTGTAAACATACAGTAAAAGCAGGATGGTGTTGGTAGCACACAGTGATGGTGGCTACCTCAATGAGTCAAAGGCATGCAGCAGGGCAGGCGGACATTTTTTTATCTGAAAATACACAACACCCCCCAAACAATGGGGCAATACACAACCTGGCTGAGATCAAAAAGCAGTCATGCCCTCAGTGGCTGAAGCAAAACTCAGAGCACTGTGCATAAATTCAAGAAAAGCAGTGGAATTTCAAAACATCTTCCACAAAATGGGACATCCCCAACCAACGATGCCAATGCAGATGGATAACTCAACAGCTGAAGGCATTATTAATGCCAGAGTCCATCTGAAACACCCAAAAGCGATGGGCATGAGGTTCTATTGGCTACGTGACAGGAGCATAGCACAAACCCAATTTTGTTTTTACTGGCACGCAGGGGCAAAAAATGTTGGTGATTACTGGATGAAGCACCACCCACCCCTCATCATGCAAATATGCGCAGTGAAATTCTGACATCATATAAAAATCTAATCAAGTTCAGATCTTGTAAACAATGTGGTCTGCAAGGGTGTGTCAAGCTAGCCAGTGCAGCATAGGACAGACCAAGTTATTTTAGGGGTTTGTGAGAATTCAAAATTATGAATTCCCTGGTTTTGAAGTTTTCAAATTTCAAACTCAATCTCAAAGCAAAGTAGTCATAAATTAATCACCAACTTGTGATCTAAATTGATTCAGCTTGACCACTGTTTAGCATAGGGAAATGTATACAGTCTGAGTGTTAGGGAAAAGATTCACCTTGTGGGTTAGGGGAGGGAGTATAGTTTTAGTCTAACGATTAACTGGAGTTAGTATGCTAAGAGTATATCTTATTAAAAACTTACAAAAACTACAGGTAGCAATAGGCATAATGTGTGCTATGGACATCAGGTTAGGTAATATCTGTGGCGGATATGAGATATTGTCAAGCCTATTGGTGTGTCTGCCTTAGAGTGTTCATATTAATTAAATTATCTGGTGGCTCCTGTATCAGATACTGAATTATAACAGTGACTCAGGCCATTTATCTACTCTACAGTAGTACTCTAAGATACCTATAAGATACCTTTACTGTTTTAGGATGTGCAGGAAATCTAACAAAGTTAGACCCTTGCAAATAGCAAGAACTGAAGATTCTATGATTCAGATCAAAAAATAGAAATCTGACACACCTGCTGACGTTTCATATCATGGCACCTACACAGCATCTCACTATATCTGCAGTATAGGCATACCAAAACTGTGTAAAATTCTGCACAGTTATGTCTTGCCAAAATGAAGCATATATGCTTCATCATAGCATTGTGGTGCTTCATTTTTGCAATTAAATTAAGTCATAAAGTTTGTTCCAAAGTATTACTCATCCAACTACTTTCTAGTCTTCCAGATTTAAAATACTTCTGACATGACACAACTTAGGTCACTATCAACTGAAAGCTTTCATGTGACATTTTTGGATCATGCTTGTCTGTGGTTGGTTCATCTGTCAGTCCATCCGTTGGTTACATGAACAGTTTGGTAACCTTGATAAGTTACATATGGCACCATGTTTCTGTTGCATGACTCACCAAGAGTACAATTGCCACAACTTTGTGATGAGTTATGCACTCAGCCAGTTGAAGTAAGTTGCACTCACAGGCTGAGACATATTTTTTAACATGAAGTCAAAGAGTATTGCCCAGACATGCCACTGAAGACATCCCTAATGTACATAGATATTCTATGCTCCACAGAGCAGAGTTCACATGCAGCACATCGTGCGCATGCTGGGTAAAAAGTCCACTTGTGATGTGCAAATATTCTCAAGCAACACATACACTTTGTCCCGGTACTCAGTACCATAGCTCAGATCAGTGCCTCATAAAATGAGGAGACAATAACTACAAATGCTTAGTTTTGTTTTGAAGAGCAATAGGTGCACAGTCTACTTTTTGACCTCAAAACATGAATTGACTACATTATTTAGGCTGTACCTGTGATCACATGTCAGATGCAGTGATACACACTTAGTGCATTTTTACATACCTTATGTTGGCAGTACATCAGAAAAAATACTTCTAGGGCTTAAAATGACTCTAATAGCTTTTGAAAGCCTCAAGAGGCTAAATAGTGAATTCATGACCACCAAGAGGTTTCTGTCACTTTTAATTGACTGCATCCCCCCTGGAAGTTCTCCCCCCTCAAGTGTTTTTTACTCCCAGGAGCTATTTTCCATTTTTGATCCCATGATGGTGGTAGGAGTATATGTCTATTGCTGCACAAGCGTAGGTTTCATTCAGGAATCAAGGTTCAAGGTAGTCCCAAGTCAAGCTTCAAGGGAGAATGGGCTTGCACTTGTCACAGCTTTTTCTATTGTCGATCAGCCCCATTTACAAGGGAGAATCCTAAAAGACAAATCCAACAATGGCACAGCCTTTGCAATCTCCATCTCATGAAAATGACTTCATCAAAATGGCATATAACCTCAGGATTCAGCATATGTTGGAAATTGACCAGCCTAGGAGTGAACAAGGTTCATCTTGACTCAAGTGCATATGAGCGCAATGTATTGCCACATCCTGGTCAGGCATCAGAATGACAGGGAGTATTAACTCCAAGTCTCTGAATGCTTGGGGATGCCAGCTGGACCAAGAAATGACTATGAATTGAGTCTCCAATTTTCAAAGACCCAAATAAAGGATTCTTTTCCCAAAAATTCTTGCAAATTTCTGATTTGCATCAGAACTTTGATTACTTTTGCTTGTTTTTTACAGCACAGTGCTTGACTCATCAAATTCATCAAAAATTTAGAGTGAAAAAAGTAAGAAAACCCATGAAAATGAGAATGCTCTCACCATGGTTTCCTTTAACAAATGTGAGCCCTGCAGCTTTGCAAGAAAGGGGTAAACCTAAAGAAAGGCTTTTAGGCTATCAGATAGCCTCAGCACCTCCTCTGGTCCAAGAAAAAAGAAATCATAGCTCAAGACAATAAACTTGAATTTAATTAATTCTGAATTGGGTGGCTGTTAAGATAAAAAATCTCAACCCAAATTCAAAAATCAAAGTTGATCAATCTGATTTATTTGAAGACCTTACTTATTTTAAAACAAAACAAATCTTGATGTGAATACCAACAACATTTCGAAATTCTAAGAAATCTTCTGGTATCCAGAATACTTTTCTCAGGAAGATAAACTTTTCTCCCACACCAACAAATTCACACATTTTCCCACACAGTGCTATTAACAAGCATAGATATCAGCAAAGTGACTGCGAATCAAACTGTGTTGGGTTCCAAACCCCCACAAGGTATTGCTACAGTAACTATGGAGACTAAAGGGTCATTGTCCTTAGGCAACCCATATGTTCCAAACTGAGGAACATCCATATTATTCCCTTTCACAGCTAGGCAGGGGTCAATCTATTGGCATATGCTGGATGGGGTATTCCTACTCGAAAGGAAGAGCAAAGTCACATGATGTTTTCCTGATTGCAAAAAGCAATGAGTCCCTATCAAACACACATTTCTATAGTACCATTTACCCAGAGCAACTAAGCCAGCACATGACCACAGTCTTTGATAACAACAAGAACTGAACCATAGTTGTTCTAAATTTCCAAACAAATAACAAATTAAAAGATGTTATGATCAATATCACCTTGCCAGTGATTATTGATTTCATAAATCTGCAAAAATCTGTGAACCAGGGTTGCAACAACAGCTGGAACACATTACATCATGCACATAGCTAACCACTTCAACACAGTGCTCTTATTGAGCAAAAATACTCTTGAGCCCAGAGGTAATCACTCTAATGAAAGACTCCTCTGGAATCTGAGGAAAATAGCACACCTTCCAAACAGGATCAAAAGAAAAATTGACACTAAATAGCACTACAAGCTTAGACACAGTCATATTACTGAGGTTATTTACAACAAGAGAAACTGTTTGATTGGGCTTGAGTGATAGGGAGACATTGCCTGTCTATCTCTACCATTCAGTATGAGAAGGTTTGAATCATATAAACACAGACACAAATAGTCAAAAACCCAAGGTACAAATAACAATAACGAATAAAATTTGCAATGTGGGCTGGGGGTTTTTCATTGAAAGCCATCATCAGAACAGACTGTACAACACAAATAGAACACCCAAATTATTAACATGTTACTGTAAATCCAAAAGTGAGTCTTAATAGAAGTGATAATGGGCAACTAGTTAGGCACTGTCAAAAATCAAAGAATCAGTACAGTACTTAGAGGTTACAATGTTAAACTCTACAAAACAACAGCAGACTTTAAAATAAGTCAATTCATCATTAGAAAGGATACTGACTCATCCAGAGTCTTTGCATAGCTAGAAAAAGTGAAGCAGGTTAAACCTACTCTGGTCTAGCAACAATGATCACCGGTTCTCCTTGTGCCTCACAAACACATCAATTGGAGCTAATGATAGCCATACAAATATCATTATGAACTAATTTGGAGTCATTGCAATATATTTTTCAAAAGCTAGCTTGAATGATGGCCTTAAAGGTGAGGTTTTCTCATCAGGTAGCAAGATTCAGGTTTGAACACCATAGAAGGTAAGGGGCATGAGCTTAAACTACAACGTTTAATCGTTAAAGCACATACAATAATTTTTTGGAAAATTGAACAACATAAAAACTTTATGAAATCATACCAAAAATGTAAACTTTCTATTCTGTGTACAAGTGTCACAACAATCACACCTGCAGTATGTGACATGATGGTGGTGTGACATGGTCTTAACACTGAAAGGGTGATTATGCCCTTCTTGTGATGGCCCCTTGGCTGTGGTGACACTATAATCACGACTACTGTGCTTGAGAATGTGATTAGGATTTTTTGATTCTCCAGTAGAAATTGTACTGGTTCCAATGAAGTCATAAATTACAAAATTTCAGACTTTTGCTGAATTTCAGACTTTTGCAGAATATGAGAGATACATCTTACATTCTACAAAAGTCTTAAATATTGTAATTCAAGACTTTAGCAGAAATTATGATGTGCTTTGAAGGAATTGGTATGAATTCAATGGGCAATACAATAAATCATCCTTGTTAAAAATCATGGATATCTGTCTTAAATTCCACGAAAGTCTGAGATTTTGTAATTTGAGTCTTTTGCAGAAATCTAGACTTTTGCAATATTAAAGCCTTATAATCATGCCAAATCATAAATGTGATGACACGAATCAATTCAGATGTCAGCGTAACTATCATACCATGTATGGTATGGTAGCACCTATGTGATGAATTGCTGAGGGTCAAAACTGGCAAATGGCGTGAGAATAAAAATGCTATGGAATCTATGACTGAACACAAACCAAAGCAAAACAGCATGCACTGCACACCCACCAAACTACAAGATTTTTCATTGCACACACACCTACTGTAGTTGCACACCTCTCTACATGAAGAACAACGATTAAACATTTCATTTATATTATTAGGTCTAAAAATGTTTATTGTATTAAACAACAAAACTTATGACTACCAGCCTTATTCCCTTACCTTCCATGCATGTGATTTAACCCCCCTCCAAGACGTGAGTACATCTTTGGGAGAGCTGTAGAGTTGGGTCTCATGTTCATGGTTGCATGCTCTGGACCAAAACTTGAACAACTAGAAAATAATAATATTTCAATTATTCTACATCTAAGGACATTTGATCCTTCATTACCATCATGTCAAGTACAGGTGAATGAAAGATGCATGTGTGTTGTAACCTTGCTAAGATGTTGTATAATGTCATTTATTGGGTGACTACATATAAATCATACTTATAAACTTTTTTGTAGCTTACAGGTGATTGTGTGGCATCTAACACTGTCTGCATATTTTAAAAAATTGATTTGGAGGGTGTTTTTTAAGGAGTTGCATGTCACATGTTTGAAAGTAGGAGTACCCAAAAGTAGGAGTACCCTACTGGAAGTTAAAATGAATAAAGCATAAGTTTTATGTTACTTACCAGTCTCAAATTACATATAACTCATAGCAGGAGTATTCTACATGAAGCTAGAGTTTAACTTTGATTTGGTGCATTGCTGTGGTGGTCTGTTTTCAGGCGAATTTCACTTTTCTTTCACATTTCTGTTTGATTTCCCGGGGATGAAAATAATATTTTTTGGTAATACTCTTTAAGATTTTTTCTTTCGGAACTCTCTTCTTACATTATTGTGTTTTCACATGAAATGACCTCATAGCACTGGTAGCATGGGGATGGGACAGTAGCATGGCAATGGATTGTGACCAAAGCATGGGAATGGTAGCATGGGAATGGTAGCATGGGAATGGTAGCATGGGAATGGTAGCATGGGGACAGTAGTGTAGCAATGGTAGTATGGGGACAGGACAGTTGTTTTGGGATGGGGTGGTATTGGGGGGCAGTAATGTGGAGACCTTTCATTGAACACATTTTCTGTTTGGTTGTACCAAGAATGGTAATATTATTTTTGGTGTGGTCCTTTTCAGGAAACAATGTTTTTCTTTTGGAACTCTTGCAGTATTTTGTGTGTGCTTTTTTCAATGAAATGTCAAATCATTCAGCACATGTTCTGTTTAGTTGCCTCTGGGATGTCTGTTTTTGTGTGGTGGTCCATGTTCTGACAAAATTTATTTTTCTTTTGGAAGTACATACATGCCTTTTTTGTTTCAGGATGAAATCATCTTTCATTTAACACATATTCTGTTTGATTGTCTCATTCACAGGCAATATTTTTGAATGTTTCCTGCTTAAACTGGGTTTTAAATGAAATAAATCAAACTGTTAGATTTGTTTGTGTCACAGAATTAGGATAGCAAATTATGTCATCTTATGTTTCTGTGTCCTTAGATAGGAGAAAATAATTTCTGTTAAGTAACCAAATAAAATTGCAGCGTCATTTCTATTCTTACATTTTTAAATAGATGTTTCCAATTTGTTTTAGATGAATCATTATATGAGGACATTGAACAACTAGTGTGGTGGCAAGAAAAAGCAAATTAAAACTAAAAAAAGAATTAGCATGAAGCATTGCAAAACATGCAAACTGGCCAAAGGGAACATCAATGGAAAAAAATAAACTATTATTAAGGAAAGAATGTATTTGCCAAAAAAGAAAAAAAGCACTACAGAAGACATGCAGATTGCATTGGCAAGAAAAGAAAATGATCTAGGCAAGATAGTTGGTCGTGTGCTCTAAAAACATGCATAAACTAATACAAGACTTGGAAAACTCAATCGCGACCAGCCTCATATATTTTCGTACTACCTCCATTCCATTTTTGAGTGAAAATTACCCACTAACAACCCAATCCAATACAACTAATGAAGATCATCCACCTTGTTATATGAGAACATTAGTCCATGTGTCATCATAAGGTCATCGATAGGATTTAACACAGAAATCATTGTATTTCCACAGGTACACTGATGCTTGCATTTATTTCATATGTACCTTTCTTTCCAATTAGATTTGTGTATTTTGGACACTTGAACTCAAACAACATAGGCTTACTTCCAACATTCAAAACTAAATCAGTATAGAACACAATATTTCAGAATTTTCTCCACCTCCGGATGCATGTCCCATCCACTTGTGCAATTTTCCAGATGCAAAATCTTTGATTTGTTGATTATTTGAACTGTCTCTGTGTTTCCTGATATTGATTAGAATGCACCGTAATAGAACAATGATTGGCAATGTGTTGGTGGGCATCTCCTAGCTACTTCAGTCAAAAATAGCCATCAAGCTCTCCAACATATCAAGCCAAGTAAAAATTTTGAAGTTTTCATACGTCGTCCATGACAATTGTCTGGATGCCTGCCATTGGATGTGTTATTTGGTAATTTAATGACTTTTATAGACCTTCTTGATAACTTCCATGTATCTGAATATTCATCCCATAACTACAACTTCGGATCTCTTTTTGGATTGATGTGACTGGGTTGTACACAACAATATCATCAGAGTATGAAAATAAAAAGCTTCAAATTAGAAATAAGATCTGACCATCTACCTGACCAGAACATGATATCACATGGTCGCATTAAGTTCCATAACTTCCTTTAAATTGGTAGTATTATTTCAAGAAAACCCATATGCATCTGCTAATAGTTTCACCCCATTCAGACAAACCAACTTCAAACTTATATACAACACTTCACATAATACTAGTCTAACATTGCCAACATTTTCACTTTAAATGCTTTTTCCAACTTGACTCCTAATGCCTTGACCATTGAAGTTGGGTACTGTCATCTTTCCCATCAATATTGCTGAAGCAAACATCACAAATCCACACACAACCAGAAAATAATCAATGACTTTCCAATTTTCTTTGGGAAGATCATTTAAAAGTCTTCATCATGGAGTCTGAAGGAGATCTCAGACAAAGATGGAGGAGGTTGGTCAAGAAATGCAACATTTTTGAATTGAGCATTTCTCATATTCATTTTTTCAGCTCATTCTCTGACATTCATTAATTCCACAAACAGATCCCCAAGAGCTTTTCATGGAAACTTACCAGTGATCACCTTCTTCTCAGAAACATTAGCAATCAACTTTGGCTGTGCCGCATTCTAGTCACTGATGACTTAGTCATAGGAGACAGCAATAAAAATTTGACTGAAACATGTATGCACAATGTTAAAGCACCACAGACTACTGTACAATATTGTCTTGACCATTCCTTAACCAAATCCTGATTATGTCTTATGTCTTGATCATGTCTTGACTATGTCTTGACCAGTGAGAAACAATATCGCATCACATCAAGAAAGGGTCAAGACATGGTAAAAAATTAGTTTGGAATGGTTAATATGCATAGTGATGTTGTTTTACCATTTAATCTCATATGTTGAGGCCATGTAATCAGGATGCTTATCGAGTTGATCAGATATAGTTTACTTGTACTATATTCCTATGCATAGAGTCATTTTCAAATTTATATAGTATCTCCTGCCATCTTTTTATTACCTAGGATTTGTTATTTAGGTGAATCGAGTATTATAACATCGATGATGTATGTAGGTTATGTGTAGACTTTGTAGGGCAAAAAATTATATGTTTTCTAATAGGAACAATCAGTTTAGTAGCTAGTTACATAAGTATCTCTTGAAAAATTGGTTGGACACAATTAATTAATAACTAGGAATATTTTAAAATGCATCTATTCATTGGGAACCCTAAATTTTAACCCCATCATGCATTTAGTTGTGTACATGTGTTGAAGATGTTATCTCTTCATCTGTCTTTCATCTTTGTGATAGCACATTGAACTAATCAGAGCTTCTTATTTATTGCAGATAAAACAGATTTGTGCAACTGCAATGTAGGTTTAGCTAGAATTCTTCTGGTGTGCTTCCCCCTTTCCTTGTCCACCTATCATGCTTATATACAACCTCCTCACAACAGACCCCAACAGAGG
>JALLPC010000986.1:0-10710 GCA_036940045.1 Stephanocyclus meneghinianus | reverse complement strand
CCTGTTCCTCCTGTTCCTCCTGTTCCTCCTGTTCCTCCTCTTCCTCCTCTTCCTCTGCTTCCACTCATTCTTATATTAAATTTCTTTTGTGTTTTCGTCTCCCATCTTCTATGTTTTCCTTCTCTTTCCTTTTCTTCCTTGTCATTCTTGTCTTTGTGGTCTTCCTCCTCTTCCTCTGCTTTCTTCTCTTCCCCGTCTTCCTCCTCTTTTACCTCTTCATCCTCCTCTTCCTCCCCTTCCTCATCTCTTCCATGATTTCATTGTTTTTTGTCTTTCAAACCTTCCTTGACTTCCATTTCTTCCTCTTCTTTATCATACATGTCTTTCTAATCTTTTTCATCTTTCTTGTTTTTCTAATCTTTCAGGTCTTTCTCATCTTCCCTTTCTTCCTTGTTCTCAGTCTGTCTCATCTTCCTACTGTAATTCATCAACCTTCTCTTCATCCTTGAACTTCTTTTCATCCTCCTCCTAATCTTCCTTGTCATGATTGTCCCCTTCAACTTTAATGTCATCTACACCTTTCTCATATTCCTTGTCTTTGTTGTGTTCCTTGTGTGACTTGTCTTCCTTGTGTTCCTTGGATTCCTCATCTTTCTTGTCATCCTTGTCTTCCTCTTCTACCTTTTTTCCCTTGTCTTTCTTCTCTTCCTTGTCGTCCTTAGCTTCCTTGTTTTCCATATCTTCCACATTGTCCACATCTAACTCATCTTCCTCCTCTTCCTCATCTTTCATGACTTCTAATTTTACCTCCTCTCCCCCTTTGTTTTATATCTACCAGGTGTTCCTCATGAACCCAAATTTCCTCATCTCCATCGTCTTCCTTATAACCAACTGTGAGATCTTCCAATACTTTTTTGTACCTCATGGAAACTGTCATAGGCTTCACTTGATGTGACTTGTTCTCCATTCAGAAGTTTGATGAGAAGGATGACAATTGCTCCTACCATATTGCAAATCACATGCCTCTCCTTTGCTTTGAGGTTTTAACATATTACCTCCACCTCTCTGATCCCACTCTGCCCAACTACCAAGCTAAGTTTGGGAAGTCTGAGATAAGCCAACTGGCTGGAGGAAAAGGTGGCAGACTTTGTTAGATAAATGTTCATCTGACATTCAAGGTGGATGTGTCCTGGCTGGGTCTTCTACCCAAGAAAGCCACAGCCATTTGGTAATGAATACCACACAATCTGCTGTTAGATGGTGATTTTGATTGATATTGAAATTGTGGAAGGGCAAGATTGTCTTCTTGAGCTAGATGTACCAGAGTTTGATGAGGCAAGAAAGTTCTTTGGGCTATTGCTTCATTTCACAGTCATTGCACAACTCTGCATGTTTTGTTGTCCTTGATTCAAGGTTCTGTATAGAGTGCACTTATAGCTCTAAGAAAGGTTGGTGTATTTGCTAGTGCTCTGATCAAGAAGAGATGGGACTGGCCAAAGTACATTGCTGGTGATGCAATCAACAATCAAATGACAGATAAAGTGGTTGGTGCTGTAGCAAGTGTTCAGGGGCATTTGGAGGACACAATCTACCATGTTTGATGCCTTAAAGAGGAAGACTATACAATGAAAATTACTGGGACAGCAAGTGGGCTGCTTGTTAGTGATGATTGGGATCACCACAGTAATTAGTCCGAGAATGGTCAGAAGAAGTCAACTACTTTCAAGTACCATGGACCATTCTACCTCCATCTTTATTACCACCATATTGTTAATGATCAGAACAATCTACATTTTCCATAGTGGGGCAACATAAAGATGGACGGTGAGTAGGCAAGAGGGTACAAAGCCTCCTACCATCAAAATAAACTGGTAGGATCTGGAGGGGGCATAATCAATAAGATAGTAATATAGTGCCATCTATGGTCTGTGTATTTTTATTTCTTATTTTACTTGCTTTTTTCATCACCAAAAATCAGTGAGATAGTCCCATGTTGGCATGATTGTGGACATTGTGTGTGACTATTTTTTACTGATTTATAAGGTATAAACTTTGATGTGTGATCTATATTTTCCTTGGTTCAATGAAAATATGCTTTTTTGAACAAAACATACTATTTTCAATCATGATATCTTGAATAATGCTTATGCTCAATAGCATTCCTACATAGAATTGGTTTTCATTTTCAATGAATAATGTGATTTCATAGCTTATGTTTCAACTTCATTTTCCAGAAAAACATCTATGGTTAAAAATACCTCTGTGTTAGCTGAAAATGGAGCTATCCATAATAAGTAGTTAAATTATGGCATAAAATGTTGTATTCCTTTTACACCATGTCATATTATATTATGGTAAGCCAGTTTCCCTCAACTTCATCGAACCTACAAAATGCACTTGAGTTATGTCATAATCTACAACATTTGTGCACTTTTTTGTGCACAAGTAGATATACTAAATCCTACATATGTGAAGCTTACGATTTAGCTTATAACTGTGTACGTGCAGTATGGCACAAAGAGAGAAAGTTCTAAAAATATGTGCCAAGTTGAAATTTACCTACTTAGTGTAGAAAATACTCTTTATAAATACAAGAAAAAAGATTTCTCTTCATAGGTCTAGAATAAATACAATAACTAGGGAGACAATTTTTTTTACTAAGACAATTTTATCTACAGGACAATGTTAGTAACTAATTTAATTATTAATTAATTGCTTGATTAATTACTAAATTGAATTAATTAATTAATCAATTAATTGCTTGATCAATTAGGAAATTTAATTTAAGCAAAAGTGTCAATGCAGGCAAGGGAATTGACAGCAGTGATGGCAGTGACGGCAGCGTTGGCAGCAACGGTGGCAGCAACGGTGACAGCGGCGGCGGCAACAGCAGCAATGGTGGCAACGGCATGGCGGCGATGGCAGCAACAGTGGCAGCAATGGTGACAGCAACAACGGCAGCAACAGTGGCAGCAACAGCGACAGCAACGGCAGCAGCGACAGCAGCAATGGCAGCAGTGATGGCAACGGCGGCGACAGCAGCGATGGCGGCAGCAACGGCAGCAATGGCAGCAATGGTGGCAGCAACGACAGCAGTGATGGCGGAAACGGCAGCGATGGTGGCGACCGTGGTGACGGCAGCAATGATGGTGACAGTGACGATGGCGGCAACGGCTGCAACGGTGACGACAGCAGTGACGGTGGCAGCAACGGCCGCAATGGCAGCAATGGTGGCAGCAACGGCGGCAGTGATGGTGGAAATGGCAGCGATGGTGGAAATGGCAGCAATGGTGGCAACCGTGGTGACGGCGGCGACGATGGTGACAGTGGCGATGGCCGCGACGATGGTGACAGTGGCGATGGCAGCAACGGCAGCGACAGCAGCGACGGCGGCAACGGCGGCAACGGCAGGAAGGGCAGGGAGGGCAGAGATGGCAGGAAGGGCAGGGAGGGCAGAGACGGCAGGGAGGGCAGGGAGGGCAGAGACCACAGTGAGGGCAGAGATTTGCGTTGCCCAAAAAATAATAATTATTTTACCAGTCACAGTTTTGCCACAGTGCCATCATGTTCATGGTATGGTACTGATGGGTATGTAGACTTCTAGAACCCACATACGGACAAGTACCATGCAGAGAAAATATCATGTCTGTCTTTGCATTTTTTTGTGAAGGCACTAATAATGATACTTTTAGGCATAAGAAATCCAACCAACTCCCATGCACTTTTTTGTGCACAAATTATTAATAATGTAACATAATTAAAAATTACTAGCTTCGCGCAATGCAATTAAAATAGAATTATGTTACATAATTAGAAAATATGCACAAAAAAGTGCACAAGTGGGAAATTTGCGCGCTAAAAGGTGCATGGTATGTGCACAGATAATGTTGAATATGTGTTTATTGCCAAATGTGATGATAGGTAGTCCTACTTTTTTAAAATTTGATCTTAAAAGTAAGTTTTATGTATCACATGGCTTAAAAGCAAAAAATAAACCAAAGAGCACAGGACGGAAAGGTGTTTCAATGAAACAGAAATCCCCCCAACTCCTGAAGATGTGCTTTCGTAGAATTGTATAAATTCCTACGCAAAATCTTGACAAGGAGAACGTCGCAACCACGGTGGTATTTCAGACGTTTTTGCACGACAGAATAGACGCAATCCCACAAACCTCCCACAAACCGGAACCATATACAACATCATGCTCAATTCGTCCATATAAAATATATCCCTCTCTCGTAAATAACCGATGGTATTAGCTTTGAGTCCCTCCATAGTAAAGGCGGCTTTCATCCTCTCATCTACAAGAAGTGGTAAAGTTATGATGTTGGGCGACGCTGGTTCTTCCGGCGTTGCAGTCGTTGCGGTCGTTAGCGGGGAAACTGCGCTCGTCGCATCGGAATTGACTGGAGCGAATCATGCCTTAACTGATGCATCCGCAGTCAATTTAGGTTTGGCGAACCCCATTTTAACATCAGCGGATACCGCTAGTTTTATCGAAACGACGCCAACGAATCATCCAATTCACTTTTGTTTCATTGTCCACGGACACAAAGGGCGTGCAAGCGACTTATCCTACCTTCACAAGGCAGTGCGCGAGAAGGCAAAAAAGCACGGTGTCTTTTCTGACGTTGACAGCAGTGGAAAGTGCGTAGTCGGGGCAACCTTGGCTGATGCAAATGGAGTAGCAGGCGCCAAAAAACTTTCCTCGTATGATAGTAGAAATGACGAATCACTTCGCAGACGGAACAAAAGAGATCGATTGTCTCTGCCTCTAAAATTCAAGGCTGCTTCCAAGAGATCGATCAAGAATTCAGAAGATTCTGAAAACGATTGTTTGAGAATTAAAGATGATTCAAACAATCAAGTCTCAGATGAGAAGGAAGAAATAGATCGAGAACAGTGCGCCACGTCGAGTTCCTTCATTGTTCACAATGCGTCGTGCAACGAAGGGCGAACACATGATGGGATTGTCAACGGAGGAGAACGATTGGCAAACGAAATATTGGAAGTGATTCGATATGAGATTGAGAAAAAGCAGCAGCAAATCGATAGTCTTAAAAATGTTCGAGACGACCCGATCGATGTGACAATATCTATAATTGGAAATAGTTTGGGCGGATTGTATGGAAGATACGCCATCGCTCGCCTCGCTGAGATTGCCAACGAATCGATGTCTCAGTGCAACTGCGATACACGTGATTCACCATCAGACTTCAGTGATTTCTACTCTATCAAGGATGGAAGAACAATTCGTATACACTTCAATATATTTTGCACCACTGCTTCGCCACATCTTGGATGCGCCAGTCACACTTACTTTCCCATTCCGCGGGTCGCTGAAATCGGTGTCGCGTACGGTTTAGGCGAGACTGGTCGCGATTTGTTCAGACTTAATGACGTGCTTCACGACATGGCCACTTCACCTAGATTCTTGGAGCCTCTAGCAAAGTGAGTTTTCCAAGCTCATTATTAATTGAACCATCTTTTTCATTCATTTTTTCTTCTATTGCTGCACCGTTTTTACAATGCAGGTTTCGGAAAAGGATTGCCTACGCGAATGCATTTGGGACTGATTTTGTTGTCCCTACCACAACTGCAGCATTCTTGGATAAAGACAGCGATTCTCTGCATTATTTTGAAAATTCGTTTGACGACAAAAGCATTGAAATAGCTGAACAAATCAGAAAAGAAATGGATACAGCAACATCAAATGAGGCATCAGGGATTGAGAGCCAGAATTCCGATTTGTCCTGCCCTGCAAGTGAGCTGGGGCTGGTTGTTGCTACATGTCACACTAGACGAGTCTCTTTGGATGAGCCCATCAAGACGAGTACTAGTACAGTGAGAAACGATTTGACAGTCATGTCATCTTCTTTGGACTCACTTGGCTGGAAAAAAGTGTTTATAGACATGAGGAGGGAAATCCCGCTTGGAGTATCTATTCCAATCAGTTCGGATTCTGAGCTCTCTCAATCTTGTCCTGTTCGAAAGCTGAAATCTGCGAATCAGGTTGAGTCACGTCATCTCGCAAACGCGCTGTCACGTAACCCAACTAAAAGTACGATAACCTTGCCACTCGGTCATAACGCCATATGTGCGATGTCTCGGGGGGCAGTGACTTCAGCTCTAAATGGTGGTGGAAAGCCAGTTGTAGATAGTCTTGCAATGCAATTGACAAATGATATTTCTTCCTGGCAAATAAGTCATACCCATTTAAAATAATTACTAAATCAACGGCAAACGTGCTATTTGTCCCTGGCCTCTTTCAATTCAGTTCTCAGTAGTGTTCGTGTAACGTCATCCATAGACGCTCTCAATTTTTCAATAGTCAAATCCGAATTTCGATTGTACTTATAGAGTCCATAGAATAAATCAAAGCTATCTGCATTGGTATTCTCAACTAACTTTAATACACTCTGAAACCCACGCGTATCAATCGGAGTAGGCTGTAAACCTTGAGCCCCTAATATACGTCCCATTAAGTGTGTGATGAATTGTGAATTAGCAGCATATGCGTCATGGTTTGCACAGGAAAGAGGAGTCATTTTGCACCCCTCTTCTTCCCATATGCTGAGAAACCTTTCCATTCGATCCATGCTCTCGACGAATGATTCACTATTTGAGTGTATCGTGTGTGAATGCCCTTCATCATCCATAAAGGAGTCTCTACCATTGTCATCAACACCTTCACTTTCGTTCTGGGCAGGATATAACAGCACCTTATTAATCCTCGTCTTTTCATAAACAAAAGTTTGTCCCTCCCATCCATTTTTTGCGGAATCTGGTCCAAACATTGGGTGAGTACATAATATGTCGCATTCTTCCGGCAGGAGTTCCAACAATATATTCCTGGGATGCTCTTTGACGCTCAAAACATCAACAATCAAAGGGCACGAATTCTCTCCCCTCTTGTTCATTCGTTGCTTAATATGAGGAACTAATTGTTTGACAGTATTCTCAAAACTAACGATGGAAACAGCCAATACAATGACATCCAAATCCTCATCGACGACCAACCGTTCCATCTCTGACATGTGCACGTATTTGACCCCCATCTCCTCCGCGAGAGCCGAATAGTCCGATCTGGAAGTAGCCACGACATTTCCATACTTGGTAAAACTTTTGGCGATGAATTGTCCAAATCTTCCAAATCCAATGATCCCAATGGTGAGCGGCCTCGAGCGAAGGACTGCGAGTTTCTGTTGTCGTACCGAAGTTAGAAGGGCCGAAAGACGCTGTTCTTCTTGTTTGAGTCGTTCTAGCTCTCCGTAGTTGGAGTGTATGGCGTGGTTGTTTGGTTCTACATCGTCGGAGGAGTCGGCGTTGTTGAGTGATGAGGTGGGCGATCGTATAGTCACTATCGCGACTTGCTGCCGTTGCCGGATGTTGTAGAGAAAGCTTTCCACTCTTTGAGTTTGAAATGACTCTACGAAAACATTGCTCTTTCCGCCACAATGAAGGATCAAGGGTATTAGGAAGATGGGGAGAGTGTATCTCATTGTGATGGTTTGGTAGAGTTTGGTATTGTAGTCAATATTGGCCCGACATCACACAAAGCAAATCGGCAAGGAGGGCAGGCAGAGGCAGCGCGGGTACGGTAATGTACCATATGTACACTATTGTAGCGAAGGCGACAAGAAAGACGATAATTGCGAGAATCGTGTGTATCTGATCAATTCTCGTCATTTCGACCGCCAAGAACGTCAAAAATTATGTTCACTCTACCGTGGAACATGACAGGATATAATAAAATGTCTGGGTCCGGACAAAATTGTAAAACTGGCATGGCCGCAGAATAGGAATCAACCTGGTATCAACGAGAATTATCGCCATGCCGACCTCATCACTGGTGCAGCGACGGAAAATCACTAGCCACTGTCCACGACGAACAAGACAGGCAAGAGCGTCGTCCACGCGCGAGATGCAGCACGAGCAGCCAATTGAAATCATCGAGATCAATAGCAGCAGCAGCAGCAGTGACAGTGACACCAAACAAGAACGGAAGTCTAATGACGATGATCGCCGGAGTGACAAAGGCATCAAAGTCCAGGAAACAGCTGCAGATCAATCACCTGCTCAACATCACGCCGAAACAGGCCCCTCGCCAAACCCTCCTAAATTCATCACAGCCCTTTTCTCCATGTTAAACGACCCGGCTCTCTCAAGTCTCATTTCCTGGTCCATCCCATCAAAAAACGAACCTCAAAATCTAGGCGGGGGAATCGCCAATCGTGGTAAAATCGTTGTACACAATCCTGATCGCTTGCAAGATAAGGCTCTTCAGAAGTATTTTGGCACTTGCAGCTTTGACTCGTTTTGTAGACACATGTCTCGACTCGGTTTTCAAAAGAGGCAGCATTATGGAGCCGAGGGGAAGTTACGCGCTTGTTCCTACGTGCACGAAAAGTTGGGAGTGGAGATTGGGAGTTTACTAGAGTTGAAGTATTTGGAGCTAGGGGAGGAATCTAGTTTGATACCGTTGACAAGAGAAAGAAGGCTGAATAAGAGAAAGAGAGAAAGGAGTTATGACGACGTGGAAGAGATGGTTGTACTGAACAAAGACCCACCTCTTGTAACCAAAATTGATATGGGAGTCATTGAAAAATGCGAGAAACAAATCCCAGTGCCATTATGGCAGGACTCATCGATCGAGGCACTGTCAACCAATCTAATGAGTAAGTTCTCTTACTTCGTGTCGAAAAGTCTACTGTTCCATTTTCATGTAGTCCCTTTCTACCTGAACAGTTATCTTTTCACTGACCTAAAAGGGGTATCGCCAACAGTCAATATGCCGCTAGAAATTCTTGACCCTGACTTCATTTGGTCATCAGCCAAAATCATTAAAGTATCAAACATTAATTCTGAACAGACCTGCCGTGTTACTGTCCGATACGAAGGTTGGGGAGCGGAATGGGACGAAGAGTTACCCTATCCGAATACACGGCTAGCACGGATATTCACATACACGAAACGTGTCAAGTGTCTGGCAGTGTTGCTTTCAAAAAAGAAAGATATCCGTGGCGTTAATGCAAGTGGAACAGCAGCACCCTGTAGCATCAGGAATTGGACAGACATCTGGCCTTGTACAGTTTCCTTTCGCATGCCTCATCCCGGTCCGCGAGAAGACTCTGGTGATGATAGGAAGTTATCACCCGAGGAACTCTTGCGTCTTGAAAGCAACGTTTTCGTACAGCCTTATGCATCTCATTTGCTGTCGTCATTCCTCCAAAAGAGAATGACGTGGGGAGGCTGGTGGATCACTACATCTCACCTTCGACTATGGAAAGAATTTGACACTAGTAGTCCACCTCTTTCGTCTGATGCAGGAGGATGTGTGCTGCGCGAACTCAATTCGACAGAAAATTCTTCTCAGGACATTGAGTATCATTTTTCGAAAGGGTTTTCGGAAGCGTACACAGCTGCTAGGTTGGATAAGTGGGTTCGCGGTTGTTTGCCGCCCAAAGTGACGTCAGAAGGTTCGTTAGTCGACGAAAAATATAGGGTTCACAATATCGGCGGTGATGCAATTGGAGGTGTGAAATACACAGGTGCATTTGACATGCGCACTGCTTCGAAAAGACGACTATCGTCGGCTTCTAGTCGGAGCGCCTCTCCTTTTGCTCCTCCTACACTGGCAAAGATCAAGCCTTTACCGAGTGTTCCCGAATCACCGTTTCTTAGTTCACCTACTATTGTGTCTTACGAATGCCCAGGAGTCCGTCGTCTTCAAAGCAGCAATAGATGGGCAAGCATTCTTAAGATCGCTGGGAATGATGTCTTCTTAGGTACATTTATCAGTCAAGCAGAGGCGGTTCATGCTAGAGAATTGGCATTGGCTCAATGCGCACATAGTATCGCAACGAGTTCCGCAAACGATTCTTCAGACCAAGAACTAAAACAGGCTCATCAAACATTCACATTACAAACGGCAGCATCAGCGGGTCCAATTGTAGATTTGCTTTCAACACCAGTAGAAGCTGTGATTTCTTCCTTCGAAGAGTCGGACGGCCATATAAGTTCATTCTGTCTGCATGATTGGGTTGTTGACAATGAGAGAAAAATCTGGCCTTGACCACTCTCTCATGGGGTGACAAAGACCCATGTGACCCAACAGCGGGAACAGCTGGCCCCGAAACGGAAAAGGGTCAACTGCACAAGATGAGGAAGATAATTCAATGTTGGATGCCAAACCCCTACCATTCATATGGTACAGCACTAAGTTCAAGTGATAAAAGAAAAAAGTTAAATGTGGAAGCAGAAGCTGACACTCTTATTTAGTTTTTATGGAATTTCACAACTCCACTTGCACTCTCTCTATCCTACATGTACTGCTTGTGCTGCAATGTTGATCTAGACCGGCCCAATGCGCTTCTTCGTCTCTATCATAACCTTCTTCGAGTACGAGGCACTCTGTACTGCTTGTGCTGTATTGTTGCTCTAGACCAGCCCAATTAACCTTCTTCGAGTACGAGGCACCTGCTTTTATGTAATGTTGATTACAAAAGATAGACTTGATTTTCCAAATGATAATGGTTTGCTCCCTGTAATTAATTCGAATCAAGAGCGGACTTGAAGGCTTCTGTGTGATTGGGTTCCCCGAAATTTTTTTCGAAGCGGGCTAATTTAATGTTGAAGTGAAAATTACACCGGTGTGATATTTTTCTCACAGGCCGGGTACTTTCCCTTGCTAATTTTCCATCAATATTTGATACCCTTCTCAAAAACGCATAATATTTTTTGGTAAGTAATGTTACTTCGGTGAGATCG
>JALLPC010000985.1:0-16126 GCA_036940045.1 Stephanocyclus meneghinianus | reverse complement strand
AAGTGTAAGCAGATTCTTGGCCTATGTCACACCAGTGTGGGACTTGGATACATCGTCCATCCAAACCCATATTCCAAGTTTAGTCATTAGTCATGCTGGTTGACCTTATTTTTGTGTGTTCTGGATAGTTTGGTATGTCAAAAATATAGGTGACACTTTTTTCTACATAAGCACAAACTGGTCGTTACAGGGAACTATAATGAACTCCAATTTTGAAAATGGCTTTTGGGCCACCTAAAAGGACAATGGCTTCTTAAGGACTTCAGAGTCTGAGAAGCTGGACTTAAGCTCTTGAGAGTGTCCCTGAGCAATTTGCTGCTTCACATTTGCACTGGGTGTATCTTTAGGAGTTGCAATTATCAGGCAAAGTCGGTTGACATAAGTGACATAAATGGAGTTCATTATTGTTTTTGAATGGTACTCAGATGTCAACATATTAAACACTGGGTGTCTGCCGTAATTCAAGTTTTTGCCCAAACATCCACAAAACCAAAATGAAATCTCAAACTTGGTCGGGATTTGGTCAATATTTAGACAGGCCTTGCTTAAGGTCATGCTGTAATTGTTTTTTACCAAGTTTGGTAAGATAAGTTAGAACATTCTCAACAAAGGTAATTTGTAATTATTTTGGCAATTCACATGGCCCCATTTAAGGGATATTGCAAAAATTTTGTGTTTTGTTCATGTAGGATACAAAAAATGATTTGGTCAAATAAACACCTGTTTGGACATGGCAGCTTTTTGATCAATTTTTTCAATATCCCTCAAACAGGGCCATGTGAATTGCCAAAATAATATTCAAACTCCTGTTGTTTAGAGTGATCTACTTGATTACGCCATAATTCATTTTGACCAAAGTTTAGACAATAATGTTTGATTCGGGAGTTTGGTTAGGATTTGGTTAGGATTTAGCCAAACAATAAGGCCAATTACAGTCAACACCAAGTACCATGTTTCTACTTTATTAATCAAGCCGACTCTTGTTCCCACCAATTAATTTTGTTTGTTGGAGGCTTTGTACCCTCTCGCCCACTCCACGCCCACCTTTTTATCATGTTATCCATGGTAAACTGTCCCTACCGCGACTGCAATTGCTGCATATAGTTCCAATGAAAGAGGGTCAGGTATTTGCAATGGGGATGAAACGTATTAATTGGGCAGCATTTCCTGATGCACCTGCTGGAAGATATTTGTTATAGCGGCATTCTGGGATGGTTGGGATGCATGGGGGCTGCTGTCAAGAAAGCTGCAAGTTCACCTAGTGCTGTCACCAGAAGACACAAAATCCACCAATTCTGAGAAGTAGTTTATTAAATTACATTTTAACTATTTACTAGATAATCAATTTCTTTTATTTAATCTAAGAATAAATTAGTTTACATTCTAATAGCATTAATTGTGCTCTCCCGTAACAGAGAACAACACAAGCAGTGGGTTGACTGGTGCTGTTCTTGGAAGACACAACAATATGCCAGAGCTGTGCAATATCCTTGCCACCAGCAGCACATTGCTGCAACTGTAGTGGTACTTACTACATGTGCATCCATTGTTTGGCACAACAGTACCAACACCCGGAACAAGCCGCTCTGATGGTTGGTGAGATGATGGACACATCATACAAAAAATTCTAGGTAAATATGCAAGCCAACAAAAAATGCAAGGTGATGTGAGTTGAGTTACATGACAATCAGCCAAAACTTTTGAACCAAGAGGAATTACAGAGGCCCAGCATATGGGAAGATTGGTAACAAAATGGAGAATCTTTTTCAATTGCATTTAGGCAAAAAAACAGGTTTAAGGGCTCAAAAACAAAGATGTCCTGAAAATCACTGAGATTTTGTAAAGTGTGGCCTTCTCTATAGTGTCTCTTTTGCACTGATTTATACAGTAGCTTAAATCACAACTACCTACCATAATTTACCATAAGTAGGCCACACCAAATGTTCCAAGATTCTGTAAAGTGTGGCCTTCTCACCATGATTTTGGCAAACTAAAGTATGTTGTGAAATGAAAACAAAAAAATTATTTATAGATAGTACCATATTTCTATCCTATTTATTAAGTCCCCCTTTGTTCATGCAAATTTATTTTGTTTGTAGGAGGTTCTGTGCCCTCCCGACCACTCACCACCCTCCCTTTTATAATGCTAACTATGGCAAACCTCCCCTCCTGCAACTGTGATTGCCGCATTTACTTCTGATGGAAGAGGGTCAGGGAATTGCAAGGTGGACAAGATGTATTTCTTGGGCAGAATTTCCTGATGCAGCTGGTGGAAGATAGTTGCTTTGGCAGCAGTCTGGAGTGGTTGGGATGCATGGGAGCAGTTGCTGGGAAAGCGGCAAGTTTATGTGGTGCTGTCTCCGGTAGACACGGCATTTCACCAATTCTAAGAATTTTTTAATATAATTATATTTTACTTATTTTTTAGTTAATCAGTTTCTTTTATCTAATGTAAAACTAAATATGTATACATTGTTAACACTTTAAATGTGCCTCCCGTAACAGACAACAAACAAGTGGCAAGTTTGTCCGGTGCCATTCCTGGCAGATACAACAATAGGATAGAGCTGCATGATGCCCTCTCCAACAGCAATGTTCCTGCAACCATAGTGATGCTTAACACATGTATGCCAATTGTTTTTTGAAATGGTGCCAACACCTTGAACAAGCCATTCTGGTGATCTGTTAGATGATGGACACAAAAAAATATTATGGAAATATCTAAGCCTGCCAAAACATGCAATGTGATGTATGGTGAGTAACGTGACAATTAGCCATAACTTTTGAACCAAGTGAAATTACACACCCAGCAGATGGGCATGGTCATGTAATGGAGAATTCCAATTACATTATGGCAGAAAAAGAAGGTTAAAGGGCCCAAAAACAAAAATGATTGTAAAATTGGTGAAATTTTGTAAAGTGTGGCCTTCTCCAGTGTGTGGCCTACCTACCGTAAATTACAGTAAAAGATGTCATCACATTTCTTAAAGTATCTTTGGACAAGTGATTGACAAATATGACAATTTTGTCAACATATTACCATTACTGAAAGGCATCCTCCTGGAATCTAGGTCCATCAACATCTCTCTTCTCTTTTCTCATCAGCTTCTCAAATACAATCATCGCTTCTTTCCTTGTTAATCTGGGAGCTTTACGAATTCCTTCACCCAAAGAATCGCTATTGCTAAAAGCCAATTGAAGCATCTTTTTAGCTTCAAGTCTCCTTCTTTCCCCCTCAACACATTCTCTCAACAGATGTAGCCGTTCCGAGTGATTCTCAGCCTGGACTATCCGTTGCATTTGGATTGCACGTTCAAAGGCCACAGGACCCAATTCCTCCATGGCTCTGGCTTGTACCAGCTGGAATTCATGTTGCAGTTCTGGTGTCAGATCATCAAAATCTATTGTCTCGGGTTCCCCCTCATAACCTTCATCCCCACCCAGCTTGTCGCTCCCAGTGTTGATCTCTTGGTCCTCTTTCATCTCATTCCTCCCAGCCAAATACTCCACCAACTTGGCCTGCAGTTCACTCTGCATGTCTCCATTGGCAGCTTCCAGCCTCTTTTCCACAAACTTGGACCACGCTGCAGCAGATAGCCACATTCCCACAGATCCAATCCCAAATGATTTGACAGATTCACGCGTGAATCTGAATTTCTCTTTGAGTTCTTGTTGTAGAGATACAAGTCGGGCAAACGATTCGCGAAGGTCCTCTTCTTCTCGCAGGAGAGAACCATCGGCTCTTCTTTCTACAAGTATTCCTTTTGGGACAAGTGGGATGTGTTTGTTCGGGAGTGATGGGCTGGCAACATTAGTATTGGAGGACTTCTTTCCTCCTTGCTTGTTTAGGAAGTCTGGTTTGGTTGTCAAACGTTGTTGTTGCTGCTTCACAAAAGCCTCGTCAACTGCAGAGAGAAGCTCTTCCCTTATCCGCGATACCGCCTCTGCCACATTGCCAATGGCCTCGTGCTTGGCATGTTCATCCAATCTGGATGCTACAGTCTCCTTCTCTGCCTTTTGAACGGCTTTCATCTTTGTTTGACCATTTTCAATCAAGTCTAATACAGTCGCCTCTGCCATCAAATATTCTTCTCCATCAGGGCCATGTTGCCAACATTCCGGATTTACAAACCTATGAATTTTAACTCGTCCAACAACATCATGTGTTGCTTCATAATGAGTGTCCAACAGAACATCAATGAAATCTTCACTGATGGAATCTTCGTAGCCAAACTCTCGTGGATCCATCAACTCGTTTAACTCTTCTACTGACAAGTCTTCGTCGTAAGAGGCAATAGCTGCCACCTCATCCAAATCTCTCAATTGAAATAGCACACCATACTGTGCGAACACACCGTCCTCTTTCGGATTTGCCACGGTCACTATAAACCGTCGTTTTTCATCCGGATCGGGTAAATTGCTACTCAGAATCGTTTTATCAATATTATTTCCTCTCTCCATGGCCCTTCGTAGTGCTCCCTCCCGCTTCTTTCCATAATAAGTCCCCAATTGCAACAAATCGTCATATAGCTTCTTATATCTCGGTTCGGCAACTGTCAAGACATGTCCCTTGGTATGAGGAAGATAGCCAGAGGTTCCCGAAAACATGGTGCTGTCATCGCCATCGGTAACCAGCACCGAAGAAGACTCCACTTCCCACACACCAGACCCATAAAAGGATTCCTCTCGAGAGTCGTCATCGTCGTCAAACAAACTCTCTAGACCGGGTACCATACTCAAAGGCAGCACCGGCAAAATCTCCACGTTGCCGTATCCCGTCGGAGTATCGTGGCTTTGGATCGAGGCATATCCCTCGCCTCTTGCATTTTCCACGCGAGAACGAGTCGAAAATGCAAAAGGCTGCTTGCCCAATTTCACCGAGGGAAGCCACGAGATTTTGTTGAGTTGGGACTGAATGTCGTCGTATTCTTCTTCCTCGGGGTCATCGTTCGTTTCGTGCGACGGATCGGGGTTGAATTCGTCGTCGTCGTTGTAGTTGGCCCTTCTGGCGACGAGCGATGGACGGCAAACGGGACTAGAACGACTTCCGTGCGGCTGCTGCGGCGGCTCACATATTGCCGTGGATCTACCGCTGACGCCTCTGCACTGTTTCACCGAGACAAAGGCGAGCGGCTGGACCGATTGCGGGGCAGGCGAGGCAGCCGAGGCACGAGAGAGGGAGAGGATCACGCCCATCGTCTTGAGGACGGGCGATGCCGTAAACGATGGTAGTCGTGCGTCCATCTTGCCGTTGGTGCGCCGTCTCTTCTTCTTGGCTGGACTGTTTATCACGGATCTCGGCTCGTTGACGGTTGTCATTGTTTCGAGTTGGCGGCAGCGGGATATCATCGAGCGCACGCTGCACATAGATTCCTCGTCGTTTATAGTTGTTCGTTTGGATGGGGCGGAAAGTCCATCTGTCATGAATCTTCTACCATACAACTTACAGTGTTGTGTCCACGCGATGAAAAAAAACGGGTGGAAGCAATGATGGCCAGCGTTGAAGTTTCATCTTGCGCCCTACCTTTATGTGTACATTAAATACATCATAAAATTGTTCTATGTTTACAAGCAGACGGCGTATTCGTCTTTCGAGCTAAATGGTGCTTCGAGCGATGACGTCTGCGTGCGGTCTGGAGAAAGACGTGCGTGTTCTATTGGCGCGCCATTTTTGGCAATAAGTCTTGTTAGTTTTGACGTCATGGCATTTTGTTATTTTGGAAACACGATTTCCTCAAGAGTTCCTCATGATTCTCGTAGTGAGAGTATGGTCTGTTCGTAGGCTTTCACTGGTCGTGGTAGTTAGCAATAGGAAGGGACGGGAATGGTATTGTACACCACATAGCATACTATATATTCTCTTTTCTTTGTAGGGACCAACCTTCGACGTGGTCGGTATTTGTGTACACCTACAAGGTGCATATATACACACATGATATACGATACGATACCATACTCAACATTTTCGCCATGTTGTATGTTGATCGACAAAATGTTGTTTTCTCTCGTCGATGTGAACATTGTACATAGTTTGCTGTAATCCTCGGCCCAGAACACTTCAATCATGTGCCGACCGACCAACAGCACCACCACCACACTGCCCCAACGCCCCTCCCGCCTCCTCCTGACTCACGATTCCTTCGTCTTCAACGACGACCACAAACAAACGCAGAAACACTCCACAAGCAATCCCTACCTCCACGGCCTCGGCGGTCCCTCCTTAATCTCCACCATCCTCACGGTGGCATTCTACGTCGCCCTCCTATTTGCGTGGGAATACGTAGCCTTTCTCCTCATTTCGCAAGTGGCCCACGTAGACCCGCTGCTACAAATCCACGTCAATCGACAAATTATCGCGAGGCACGTGGCCGTGGATTTCTCCAGTTTGGTCTATTGCGCCTACCTCGCGATCACCCATCGACATGTCTGTGGAGAATTGCTGCATGCGTCGCCGTTCGGGGGGGTGAAGCGAGTGGATTCCATGAGAGAAGAAGACTTCGAGAAACGAGTGTTTCGCTATCATCCCGGAGCGCAGAGGCTCATGGTCATTTTTTTCGTTTATCAGGTGAAGAACATGTATGATTCGCTTTATTGGGATGATGGATTGGAGTTTGTGGCGCATCATATTCTAGCTGGGATGGCGGCTTGGTGAGTTAATTGAAAATTAGTATCGTTTGTTCACTGTTCCTCGATTCGGTGATGTCATTACTGATTTGTCCTCAATGCATGCTCACAAACAATATCCCACCAACGCAACAATAACACAGGGGCGGCATGTTCCCGGGCTGTCTCCACTTCTACGCTCTATTCTACTTCGGATTCTCCGAAATATCCACCGCCATCCTAGCCCTCCTTGCCAATTTCGATCCCCAACACGGAGTCGTCGGACTCGACGCCGTTTTTCCGAAAACCAAATTAGTCCTCGGCGGCTTGTTCGTGATATCATTCATCATTTGCCGTCTGATCGTTTGGCCCTATGTGACGTACTACTTTGCCAAGGATGCGTTGAGAGCGATTAGGAGCGATTCGAAGTTAGCTGAGGGAAGGAGGGGGTATTTGTGGGCCATTTTTTATTGTTGCGCCGGGCTTAGTGTGATTCAGATTTTGTTCTTGTATATGATTGTTGTTACGGGGAAGGAAGAGATTGAAAAGTTGCTGAGTTAAAAAATAAGACGACTTGTCGAAGTGTTCTAATTGCTAGGCTGTTGCTTTCTGGCCGTACAATGTAGCGTAAGATTGCATCGGCCTTACTTTGCTTTGTTTCGTTCATCACGTCAAAGTAAGAACAGGCAAATTTAAGTAGCAAAAGCAAGTATTATTAAATGTTAGTCCCGCCGCCTATTTACACTGTGCGCGCCATGCCTCACGCTTAGCCAGTTAGCCCCAGTTCCATCGACAGGTCATCAGCGTCCTGAAATTCCTCTTCGTCCCACAACGAAGAGGACAAACTTCCATCATCGAACAATTCATCCGGTGGAGGAAGAAGAGTACTAAGAAGACGAGAGTATTCACCAAAGTCAATGGGATCCTGTGCGCATTTCACAGCCTGCCTCGCGTTCGATGCGGCACTTTTGGGTACAGGAACGCTCGCACCGGCAGACAGGGCTGAAGACCACAGAGTGGGCGATTTCGGCAAACTTCCCATCATGTCGTTCGGGTGCGCAACCACCGATATAGGCATGGGTTGAGCGGGAGGCGTCGCGATCCATTTTTCGTTGGCATATGCGTCATAGTGGCCGTAGGCGAGCAGAGGCGCGGCGTTCGCGAGAGGCGCCGGTGCTTTTTCCGCCGGCGTGGATTCGACTTGCGCTTCTTTTTGTAAAAGTTCGAGCTTGTTCTTCTGGTAGGCTTGGAACAAAGACTGCTTGGCTTCTCTTGCGGCGACTGTGGCATGATTGAAGGAAAGCTCATTCTTGTTGTTGGGGACAGGGTTTGAGATCTGTCCAATAAGTGGTTGTGTGCATGTTGTGATTATAGAGGTGATTTTTGGAGGGGATTGAATGAGGCTGGAGAAGGAATGGTTGAAAAATGCGTCGGTCATGAAAGATGCATTCGTGGGATGTACTTTGTATGCTGTGAGACTTTCGTACGACGTGTGACCGCTCATCGCGTCGGGTATTGCGGCAGTTCCGTCATTGTACTGAGTGCCATATCCTGTTTGAAGGTCCTTGTCTTGGCCTTGCGACCAATCATCAACATCATGGAAACGGTGCTTACTGGCACGAAGTTTTCGTTTGAGCAGGAGCAAACTCTGCGGATCATGGCCCAGCCTCTCATTGATAAAGGAGCAGGGAGACATCTTCCTCTTTTTCCCCGAATGTATCCGTTTCTTAAAGCCAAAGTAGTTCATCTGTCGCTGGAAGGAAGAAAACTTGGAATGCCGATAATACTTCCCTAAGACAAAGTCTTGAAAACGTTGTGGATTGTACACAACGATCTTTCCGACGCCCTTGATCCCGCCGCCGTTGTCGTCTGGTTCGTTTTGTGTAGGGACGACCCAAGCGATTGTATCGCCAAGAACGGGATCTTGCACCATTCTCATGACGTGGCACAGAAACTCCGGAACCGGATGCGTCGGCAATGTGTCGTCGTTCAACTTGGCAGCAGCGCCCTTCGGCATGAAACATGTCGATAGGTCCGTGCCTCCTTCCTCGCTGAAGGCGGGATTGGGTGCAGCGAAGGACGACGCACTCGAAATCGTCCGAGGCGCAGCCACGACGAACACAGGCGGACGAGTCAACGGCTGCAAGCTGTTCGTGGCGTTCGATACGACCGTTGCGCTTGCGGACATGAAGGGATTCACTGGATAGTCGTCGTAGGTGACGCGCCGGACACACGATTCATCCATTACCGTCGAAGGATGCCGCAAGCCGTTTGACGCAAATGGAGCATTCGTCTCGAATGTCAAAGTCATTGGGAGAGGTTGAGAATGGAATGGCATGGTGAAGTCAATTTGCTAGTTTGGTAATGGTGCTGGCGGATTGGCAGTGGCGAGTTCTGGTTTGTTGCAGGGGTTGGCTTGACAATCATTGTTTTGTCCGCCCGTCAGCCATCACCCATCACGAATGCTGTGTATATATGGCAATATTGTACAAAAAATAGATGGTCACTCTGCAATACAAGCAGTCTAGAAGCCCGTACGCACATCACATGACATCACAATCGTTTTCTACACACTTTTTGACACGAGTCATTCAAGCCTGGATCCTTCACAACTCTCACATGACATCATTCACGCATACTCCACCTAACGATCACATCAGTACGTCTGTTATGTATGTATTGTACCATACTCTCTCATGGTTTTCGAATCCATGGTTTAAAATCAATCTCCTCAATTGGATATTTTGCTAGTACCTAGACACCCACTAGAAATAGAAGTACCATAGAGCCCACTCCATTTAAAGTTTTCTTGCGCATAATATAGACTTGTAAGCATGATGTTTTCGCAAGCTCGTAACATAAAAAATGACCGCCCCCAAAAATCAGGTTCGGCAATGTCAGGCTTTCTCGGGTCTGTGACTGTTTCTCTTTTCTCGTAGAGTCTCGTACAAACTGAGACTTAATAGTGCATAGACGAAAGAATGGATTATGTGCGCTGACGTGCGTAGAATGTACGCATTGGTAGGGTGTCACCTCAAACAATGCCTGAGCAGTTTGTACAAATTGCGAATCAAGTGGAGTCGTCTCTCAACAGAAAAATCGGCGAAAGACATTCTTTTCTTCTAGATCGAATCACGTGTTCCAAGGCAAAAATGTTCAATTGGCCTTTATCCATCGGGACCACACAGCACACACGGGTGGATCGAGCAAAATTCGATCAAATGAGTCGTGGAGAAACAACAGAAAAAGACGAAATTGACATTTCGCTTCTTTTACTAAAAAAAATTCGGTCATCATACAAGAGATGACATCGTAAATAGGAATGAAGACATTCTATTTTTGGATCATTTGGCACTATGACAGTGTCAATGTGTGTGGTTGGGGTGTCACCTCAAATAATGCCTGAGCAGTTTGTGCAAATTGCGAATCGTCTCTCGACCGAAAAATCGGCGAGAAGACATTCTTATCGTACATTCTAGATCGAATCTCGTGGTGTTCCAACGAAAAATCTGGAGTTGGCCTTGATCCATATCTTGATCACACCACTCACGGATGAATGAGTTGTTGAGATAACATAAAGACAAAATTGACATATCACTTGTTATTTTTACGTAAAAAAATGGTCATCATACGAGACATGACATCGTACATAGGAAAGGAAACAATGCGTTGGGGTCATTTGGCAACATGCCAGTGTCCATTATAATATTATTGACAACATTCCCATTTTTCATGAATTCGAGTGATTCTTGATCCCAAAGCAAATTTCCCTATCCACATATTACATGAGCAAAGAGGTGTCATTTTCTCAGGAACGGTGGTATAATCGGTTGCAACCGATGTTGTAAATTCTTTGGCGAAGATTGTCCCGTAGTAGTAACCTCTATGTATGAGTAGGTCTCTCAGAAAATTCTTCCAATATTGCAATTTTTTTATTAATTCCTATCTATGTTAATGTAATAACTACACTTTTTGACACAATTTTTCTGCTACCATGGTATTAACGCCAATCAAAACACTTGGCCAAATTTGGACAAGATATTAAAACTAGGCCAGATTTGGCCAAGATATTCGAAGATTTTTAGTTTCACATGGAAGACTTGGTCCTACAGCCCAGCTGATAGCACCAATCGATTCCTCGCGAAAAATTACCCCTAAAGGCATATCACCATACCATATGTCTGTCGTTAGGTGGAAGCGCTCATCACCGCCAAAAAATACTACAACTCGTAATGATAGCACGTATATTTTGCAATAATAAAAGCCTTCGTGTTTTTAGAATTGCCTTGTATATCATGACAGCGGGTTCATCATATGTTACAATTGCCATGCTCGTGATGACAGCCGTTCATTTATAGATATCTAGACCATGCTTTTGTTATAGAGCACATATAATTCGCATTCATAGAAGGCTTCGTTTTTTTTAGAATCGTCTTCACACGCATTCATAGAAGCCTTCCTTTTTTTAGAATTGTCTTGTACTCGATGAAAGTAGCTTGTTTTTGTTGCAGAAGTTGTCTTTCAGTTGAGTACATAACTGCAAAGTAGCTTGTTTTCGTCGCAGAAGTTGTCGTTCAGTTGATTACATAACTGCGAAAATGAACAACAATCAACCAGATTCTGAAGAAAATGCCGATGTTGCCCTTCCATCAGTCCCTACTCTTCCACCAATGGAGTTTACCAATATGGTGGCTCAGATACAGCCTGTGGTTGCTAATCCAAATTCAACTACCCAAAGGCTTACGACAAGAAGTAGAATGAAGTTTAAAGATTGTGGTGTACGTGGTAACAAATTAGTGTTCATACAACCAGAACATGTTGCAAAGTACCCTGACGAACTCATTGATGGCTCAGTTATCCTTGATGGCACTGTCACAACCATCCCTAATGCCCAGAAAAACATCTATCAGTATAATGTAATATGGATGACAAATGGACTATTACCAATTTTGTTTGCGACAGAGCATTTGAGATGCAAATTTTTGAAGTACAATGCAACAGATCTTCGTCAGCTCCAGGAGGCACGAAAGTCCTATGATCTTGAGTATCCTTCTGCAAATGGTAAAGGGCCTCACCATACCCATCAGCGTCGACAAAACCATGTATCAAAAGTATCAGCGGCACGTCAAAATCACATAATTAACAAAATGGCATCATCTTCTGCAGTGGCACCCGAAGAAAACGATTTATCCACACTCGCTTCTTTGAGAATGAATCCTCATTTGTCTCCCATTATTGATGATGCTGATAGAATTGCAACATTACCAGACAATGATGACGAGTCTGCATCTGATGATGGAAGTGATGTCATTAAAGGTGACACATATCTACCAATCGTTGATGACTCTAATGATGAAAACACTGAAGACTACAACAAAATTGGCATGGAAGAAGATGGAACATATGATGACTTTTTGTCTGGGTTGAAGTTTTCGTTTGTAGATCTCGATCACGAGCTTTCACCCCCAGTGAACATGTACAATGGGAAGGGGCCATGTCTTCGTCATGGTGTGTCAAAAAAATTTAACACAATCTTTGAATGTGTGTCTGTTGCCGGAGGAATGGACTATGAATTTTTTAAGAGGTTGACAGCAAACAGCAATGAATATGCACGGTTGCATATGAGTCAAGACGGCGAATTTGGTGGGTCTAAGTGGTCGAATATTTCTGTACAAGAAATGATCCGCTTCCATGGCATGATATTAAAGATGAGTATTGATGATAGAGAACTGGGAGGATACACGGCTTATTTTACGGAAGAAATGTCAGTGAATTGTTCGAGATCATACTCTGTGAAACTTACGGATTATATGGCGTGGGGATTAAAGATCATGTCTCTTCGCAGGTTCAAACAAATCCGTGCTTCTTTTCACCCTGAAGTTGGCACTTCCAAAGTTGGAGATAAGTGCCATCAACTGAGACATGCATTGAATACTCTCAATGCAGCTTCCATGAGAACCTTCATACCAGGCATTGACCTTAGCTTTGATGAAGGAGGGGTGGCATCAAGGTCGCGATTCAATCCTGTACGACAGTACAACAAGGATAAGCCACAAAAATTCAGGGTTGACTTCTTTGTTCTCTGTAACAACTCACCTGGAATGTATTTCATTATTCATTGCGATGTTTATCAGGGAAAGAATGCCGCCAACATCGGCATCCCTCGAGAGATCAGAAACCTACCTACCACACAAAAGGCAGTCGTCAATAGTATCATCCAATCCCACCTAGGCAAGGAACCAAATGGAATCAGACGTCTTTTCATGGATAACAGGTATACTTGTGCAAGCCTCTTCATCATGTTAAGGGAAAAATTTGACATCTTGTGCTCTGGTACAACAAGAACTAATCGTGTTGGATGGCCCAAGGAAATTATGACATTGACTAAATCTGTGTCAAGAGGGACGACTCTAAGAAAGTATGATGCAACAAATCAGATTTTATGCTTGCAGTGGATGGATAATAAGATTGTGTCTCTTACCTCTTCTTTGCAAATATCTGGAAAGGTGACTGTTACCAGAAGGAGTGGGTCGAATTTACTTCATCTACCTGCAGAAAAGGCGCTGAAGGCCTACCAAGATGGAATGGATGGAGTAGACAGAAGTGATCAGTATCGTGAGCGAGGTGCCGGTTTTGCATCAAAATCACACTACAAGAAGTGGTATAAGAAATCTTACTTTGCTGTTTTGGATTTCATGCTCCTTAATGCATTTTTTGCATGGAACATGTCTGCTGAGGAAGTTGATGAGAGGTTTAAACTCAAACGGAGTGAGTTTTATGCTGCATATTCTGAAGAGTTGATTGCTTTTATTGATCATATTGGTGGTGAGGGTGGTGCATCCGTGCATATTCCAAAAGAGATTTTGAATGGACATAAACCCATACCAACAAAGAACAAAGAAAGATTTCGCTGTGCTGTATGCAAACTTGAAGAAGGTTGGCTATCAAAGAAAGAAATGTTACATCAGTATGGACATGGCTCTCGCCAGCAAAGATACATGGCAGTGTGTAACACTTGTGGAATCAGTGCACATTCGTTACCTGTTGCATGGCATCGCAAAATCTTTGGTATCGAGGAACTCAAGGGGCTCTCATGCTTCGAGATAGCCCATCACTCAAATTGTGCAGGGTTATGGAATACTAACCACAATGCAGGCACAGAGGCAGTGAGAAAAGGAAAGAAAATCCGTCGACAATGTTACTATGTTTCCACAGCTCACCCAATTTACAAATATCTAAGGGAGTCATATGGGTTCACAAGATCCTACACCTATATTCAAAGGAAGAGAAAAGGTTTACCAAAAGACCATGCAGATTCAAATGAAGAAGATGAATTTTGGGACACACAAGAGCTAGAAGATTCTGAGAAGGTATACGATGACGACTCTAGTAATAAGGAAAAAGAATTGGGTGCTTGAATAAATATTTGGAGAACTTCACTGCCATGACTGTGTTTTTTATGTTAAAACAGAAAAATAATCAATAGATATGTTTACAAGTGAATCTTGTCCTGTAAACAAAATCACAACATAAGCTCCTGAAAACAATATCACAACCTACGCATCCATATGACCCATGTATTCTCCATCCGGGTCAGGAAAAAGTTCACGAATCAATTCAACCACACAATCGGGGATTACCACCCTATTTCCTCGACCAAGACGTCCGTGGACTGCATATGTATACGCCTGGTATAGATTGCGGCGGGCAACATTTGGTGCAACATCACCTAGTGAGGCGCTGTAACTGCGGAAGAGATCTTTATGCAAGACGCGATGACAAGGATCGCTGTGGCAATGGTTGCACGAAGGCATGTCTAATGTGATGTTTTTGTGTCAGGGAATGTAAGAGAAGTACGAAAATAAATGAAGCGACGAAGGAGGATGTGAACATCATTTCGGGGATGCGGGAAACAAAAAAACATCGATGCCAATTCAGTAGAATTTAACTTAAAACAACGAATATCTAGTACAATTGGCCAGTTTAGCGATAGATCGCTAGGCCAATTTTGGACGAGATATTGGCTTAAAAAATTCTTGTTCTGATTGGCGTTAAAGCATGTTGCCTACTCCTTTGCATCCTATGGACCTTGATCTGATGTAAATTTCTGTCAAAAGGAATAGGTGTGTGGCCTTGAACATTTGAGAGCACAAGAGGACCTGAATGTGCTGATTTCATGGCAAAAATGACTATAACAAACGTTCTTGAAGATCAGGATGAGCAATGACATTTGGCAGACTGTGATTCAGGGAGAATAACATTGGTTTCCATGAAGAATTCGATTTTTACCAAAGTTTGGGAACACAGAATCGGTCGTTTGAATGCATCTAATGAACAAGAGTGTGTAGGTTTTCATAGGATGCTACAATTTAAAAATAACGTAGTTCTTTGACTTCAGAACTTACTATATAGACTGTTGTTTGTGGTTGGATAGAGTAAGGAAAGATTATTACATGTAAGATATGGCAACACAAGAAGCCCATAAAACACATTCAGATATATTCATTTTGCAGATCAACTTGCCTAAGAGAGGCAAAGTCAACATATTATTGGTCAAGAACGTAGACCATGCACTTCAAATACTCTTAAATCCAAATAAAGAATACAAATTTCAATAGACAAATGATGCATTGTTGCCATTGGAGATAACCTCATCCAAATAGGAGTAAATCTGCTCCACAAACTAAGAGGCCCCTCCTCCCTCACGTTCTTTAGAAAACAATTGGACATGCCCTTATACAACTTTGCATTTACCATCTGACTCATAAGGTTAGTCTGAATATGATCAAACAGTGCCACAGTATCAGTCATGAAACAAATTCAGCCTTTGGAGAATTGCATCCTATCCCCTTCATTTGAAAAGGTATAGCTTGCAAATATCATAAACACCCATATTTGTAGCATTTGCATCCAGAGCTCTCATGATGTTGATGGGTATTCGATGATAGACCTCTGAGATGCCCCAATTGCAATAAATTTGACCAAGAAGTGTCATGAGCTTCATCGATGCACTCTTGTTTGTCTAAGTGAGTGTCTTCAATGCATTAAATGGTTTTCTCCAATGAACCCACAACTCCGGTGATGACACCCACGTGAACATTATGTGAGCATATGAGCCACATGATGGGCAATCTGTTTGCGCCAAACAGATGGTGATGAAAATTTCTTTGCAACAGTAGCCCCAGGATATGCCTTTCTAAGAGGCAGAGAGGCCTTCCTGGTGCATGGTCGGTGTCCAGGTGTGCATTATACTTTGTTGAAGACATGGATACGGGCTTTGGTGAGTTTTGATTGGGCGAGTGAGCTTGCTGAGAGGTTACTGTGAACATGAGGATGTGAAGCATTTTGCTGAAAATAGTTGTGAGTGTGAGTTGTCAGTTGTTGTTCATCATTTGTCATTTTGAGGTGGTCAAAAATGTTGTCACCACCAAGTCATCAGGTCGTCAAATGAGCATGACAAGTAGTCATCAACAGCTTTCAAAATCATAAAAATCCCAGAATTTCCACACGGTCATTATAAAAA
>JALLPC010000983.1:0-10720 GCA_036940045.1 Stephanocyclus meneghinianus | reverse complement strand
ACTATTCCCATGTGAAAAAATGAAGATTGTGCGCCTGAGTCAGTCATGGGTCAGTCATATTATCGTTTCTCGAAATATCATACACCAAATTTTTGGAAAAAGCCGGTCTCGGCCTTCGATGGAGTCGAATGGTCACCAATCCCCACCCTCCATCGACCCTCGTTCTCCCATGCCACCAGCGATCAAGCGACATTCCTAGAAAAGAATCGACAAAAGCATGACACGGAACGTTCGCAAATTCATCGCCCTGCTGGCACTCACCGCCGCCGCCAACCACAACGCCGAGGGATTCACCTGTCCCGCACGCGTCACGAAATCATCCTTCCCGCCCCGCACTCCTCCTCCGCCCTTCCACTCCCTCCCCCGAACATCAACCGCCGCCTCTCTCTCGACATTCCCCCTCCTCGACGAAGAAACCACCCAAAAACTAATTCTCCTCGCCTACGAAAAAGCCATCGACGCCGGCGTCCCCTCCCTCTTCTTCCTCCTTTCGGCGTGGTGGATCGTCCGCCTCTTTCGCCGAGGCGCGGACGACGACGACGACGGCATTCGCTCCCGACCGTCCTTCTCGCGACGTTCCAAACGCGGCGCCTCAACCAAACGACGGGGGAACGACGATGACGATCGTCCGCTCGGTCCGGTGGAACAGCTCTATGACGATGTTTACGACGATCTCGCCGAATCGCCTCGATCGAGCGACAATCCGATTGTGAGATTCTTGACGGGGAGGGGAGGAGGCGCCGCCGGCGGGGGAAAGTTCGATCGGCCCGCTTCGAAACTCAATATCGGTATACCGCGCGAGTATTTGAAGGTGACGCGATTGAATGCGCGGTACGACAGTTATCGGTATAGTTTGATCAAGGCCACGGTGGGAAAGGCCGCGGCGGCGAGGGAGGTGCGGGCCAAGAACTTTGAGAGTGCCCTTTCCAGGGCGTTAGGGGCGGAATCGTCGTGGTTGGATCTGACCGTCGAGGAGGGGACGCAGTTGTTGAGATTGGAACGGGATTTTTTGAAAGAGGGGAATGATTTGGTGGGGCGGGCTGCCGAATACAGCAGGGAGATTACAAATGCGGCCATATTGGAAGAGATGGAAGCCATGGGTGTGGAATGCGGTGTCATTGATGCGGTCATTGAGAGGAATGGGACCGATGGTTTGTTGTTAAAGGATGTTGCCGAGAGGGGAGACTTGGTTGTGAATGAGGATGTTTTGGAGGATGGGACCAAGATTGTTACCTCTTTGGCTTCCATTACAAACTCCAATCAAATGCAACAAGACAATGAAGAGACGCTCGACGATGCGGACAACAAGCCCAACAAAGTAAAGGTAGAGAAAAAGAGAAAGATCGAGAAGCACGCCGATATCATGCGCGCCGTCAAAGAACTCGAGGCTATCAACTCGGCAATCCTCCTCCTAGAAATTGACTTTATACAATCCATCGTCGAGATTCTTGGGCCCAATCGAGCCGATGCCATACGCACCACCCTGGTAGGGAACATGATCAACGGAAAGGCGGGCACACTGCTGGCTTCCCTCAACCAGAGACCGCTGGCTTCCGTCCTTTCCTCCGTTTTCGACAATCGATCCCGCCGCAAAAATCTTTTCGTCACGCGATTCCCGGGCGATGTCACCGCATCCCAACTCAACGAACTCCGCGAAGAAGTCACGGGAATACTGCGCGCGGCGCAACCGGGAGACGAGGCGCTGCTCGTTCTTCAAAGCGGGGGGGGGACCGTTACGGGGTATGGACTCGCCGCGGCGCAATTGTTACGGGTGAAAGAAAGGGGGATGAAATTGACGATTTGCGTAGAGCAAGTCGCTGCTTCGGGGGGATACATGATGTGTTGTACCGCTGATCGAATCGTTGCCAGTCCGTTTGCGGTGTTGGGTTCCATTGGGGTCATTTCAGAGATTCCAAATGCCTATGAAAGATTGAAGCAGGAGGGGATCGAATTTCAAACCATTACCGCCGGGAAGTATAAGAGGACTGTCACTCCCACTAAGAAGGTGACGAAGGAGGATTTGAAAAAGTCGGAGGAGGATATCAATGATATTCTCAAGTTGTTCAAGGCTTTTGTCAAAAGCCAGAGGCCTCAATTGAATATTGACGAAGTTGCCACCGGAGAGACGNCGTGGCCAACTCATCACACAATCCCTTTTCCAAAGCCATTTCTCCAAACCACGTCTCTCCGGTGGTTTGGAGAAATGGCTTTGGAAAAGGGATTGTGTGATGAGTTGGCCACGGCCGATGACGTACTTTTGGAGTTTGTGGACAATGGGTACGATGTTTACGAAGTGGCTTACAAGCCCCCTCTCGAGGGTTTAGCAGCGCTAGCTGGTCTGCCAGGCACAACGGCTAACGCAGATAATGGGTGGAGGGGTGTACTCCGATCTGCGGTGAGGAGTGTCATGTCCGAAGTCCAGGATGAAGTGATTTCTCAGCTGGCTGCTACTGTGAGGGATGGGAACTCCATAGAGAGAAGGTATATGGCAAAGGATCCATCAGATGCTGCTAATAGAGTTCAGTTACGAGATTAGTCTCGTCCATTCGAACTCAGTAGAACTTCAGTGAAAGGTACTATGTGGCCAAGAGAGTGTCAATCGTTGCGGATACAATTCAGTCGAGACGATGAATCCGTCTTTTCTAAACACATAGCGTAAGAGAAGTATGGCAAACGACATCTAAAAGGCTAAAACTCAAACAAATCAATCACATAATACGATTAACAAATGCTGAATGAAAAGAATTGATAAAATACAATGATTAAGCTGCTCCTTGGCCGCTTATCTCACGGTTAAGACTTCCGAGTAAGCCTACGTAGACGAACTGTCCCATCCCAAGAACAAGTGATGGTACCTCCCACGGATAACTCTCGTCGCTCACTCTTCTGACCATGTCGGAGCCCATCTTTCGACGAAAATGACAAAAATCCAGATATCGCATCCCTGTGTCCAGTTTCGTGGCTGCTCATCTTCATTCCAGTCGAAGCATCCCATTCATTTACTACTCCGTCATCACCCACGCTCAAGAAAGAGAAGTCGTGTCGACCAACGGCGCGAGTCAGTCGGACTGAACCACAATTGGGAGCCCTTTTCGATGGATCGAGATGATTCATCCTTGCTACAGCCGACCGAATCGTTCTTGACGAGCCTGTTTCCGTCGAGGTAGGATTACTGGAAGTCACTTCTTGAGAAGATCCACAAATAACGCGGAAATCCCATGTGGCGAGAGTGCCGTCTGCGCCTGCACTAACCATGAATGATTCTGATCGATTGCCAAGAAGCAAATCTGACACTGGAGAAAGATGATACCTCAAATTGAATTGCGGTGAAGAACCGGCTCGAGTATCCCAAAGAGCTATGGAACGGTCTGTAGACGCAGACACAATGATTTGTCCCCAAAAATGTGTTTCTGTCACCCAACCTTGATGGCCTCGTAGAGTAACTGAAGTAGTGGGATCAATGTCGTGAACAAAGAGAGCAGCGGTCAGTGATCGCAAGAAAGTTGAGCATGAAATCAACCACGGTGACCAGTAGACAAAACAAGAGAATGCACTTACGCAGTGGCTTTGTTGCCCCTGAAAGATCCCAGAGTCTAACTGTTTTATCTGCGCCGCCGCTCAGCAATTTATCACCATGCCACGCTGTCTTTAAGCATATTATTCGTCCTTCGTGGCCAGTTAAAACGCCTTGAGCATCGGATGCATCATAATCTGTAGGCATTGTTGGAATTTGACGATTGGCAAAGAATCGGGCTTGTATGGACGTGTTCTGCGCAGTATGAGAGACTCCTTCTTGACTATTAGAGGTTGATTTCAAAGACCACAATTTGATCAGGCCGTCTTCGCCGCCGGAGAGCAAAGCATCAGGGCGATACATACGTGGAGGGACGTCGATGCAAGTTACGCCTCCACGGTGTCCGCCAATCGAAGTACCTTTGATCGCATCCTGTAACGCATGATCGTCATTGGGGTGACGAACCAAAGTGGATGCTATTGAATTTACACCTGATCCGTGATGAGAACGGTTACCAATGGAGGAAGGATCTGTACCTGAACCCATCCGTGACATGACGCTTGCTTGGTAAATGTCTTTCAGTGACCAAATTCTCAAGCCCCCACATGTTGTACCAGCAATGATCCGACAACCATCCATAGATGAAACGATTTCATCTTCGTCGGCGCAACCCAGAGACTCAACACTGTCTACGCCTGACCCGGCGCGGTAACCAGATCCCTTACTAGCAGCGAGACAGCTCACCGCACCGATGACACATTCTTTATCAGACTCTCCTTGAGACCCCCATTGTAACTTGACGCCATTGATCAAACTTGATTTTGAATGTAACAGCGAAGCGCATGACGGTTTTGACGAACACTTAGATTCAAATTCAGAATTATCTGCACCAAAATGAATGGTATGTGCCAAAAAAACACTTCCATCAACACCTCCAGTAACAACGGCTGTCGATCCAAATGCTGCAATTGCAGTGATGGCAGCACGCCCTGAGTATCCCCCTACATTGAATACATCGCCATTGTTAGATTGTTTGGTTTCAGGGCCATGATGTGACGAGCCACTTATCGTTTGTGTGTCCGTGGCGCCTCCAAGTATAGTGCCTAAGAAGGCTCTAGCACCAGTATGACGTTCGGGGGAAAACAACGATATCGATGGGTGAGCCCATGATAAATTCTCTGAGACAAGGTTATCCTCTTCGTATAAATCAGCCATTTCTCCGGTCATATCTCTCGAGCTCCTGCGATCCCAAACATGAGTCACATTACCTTTCCCTAGATTGAAATCACCTGCTTCGCCTGCTTTCTCGCCATCTTCATCTCGTTTAGCGGTTAGCCTTCGTGCTAGAACAAGTAGGGACTGCGCTTTATCCGTCGTAAACCATCCTTTTTCTTCGCTAATTCGTGTTGCGAATCTGGCCAGCTCCTCCGCAGGAACTCCATAACCGACCATTTCGTAAAGAGTCGACACTGCGGCGTCGTAAGAATCACTATCAGCAGTATCTTCAGTTTCAGCCACATCAGTGGGAAGTTGTTCAATACTGCCATCCGAGACAGATGCATCATCTTTGCGATCGTTTTGTTGCTCCTTTTGATGAAGCAGCAATACCCTCTCCCATAAACGCAAATCAGCAAAGATGGAATGAGCGTTTATTCTTTCGGTCATGTACGTCGTCTTATGGTCTGCTTGGTTCCCAGGGTTCACTGTTACAGTACAAAAGCCGCCAGTTAATGATAAGAGACGGTACGCCGATTCGTAGTCTCCTTCTTCTTGGCATGCTTCTAATACAGCAATGCAAAGCCTCACGATGCACTCAAACGCACTTTGTTCCAATACGCTTTGTTGAGTAGCAGTTCTTTGCTTTGAATCGTCCAAAGTTCGTTTGGAACGCTGTTTTTCTATTCTATTCCGCTGACTTAAAACAGAGAACAGATACCTTTGAGCTGATGGGTTTCTCAGAGCCGCTTCCGCATCAGCAATCAAGTCACGCCCGTTCTCTGAAAAGCTCGACGAATTTTGATTGGAACCAAATGCTATTTCTAAACAACGACGTACTTTATCTCTATCCTTGGCATCGACGTGTGGTTGTGTAGATGTAACTGATCCATCAAGAGGCAAGTCGGGAACATTCGACAAAATAGTTGATAGATCAAAAGTCTTGTCAACGCTAGATTTTTCGATGAGGGGTGTATTTAGAATATCATCGTCATCTTTGTGGTCATGCGCAATCTTCCACGCACGAAAACGACGTTCGCCTATGGCATCACGCAACTTCGTTTTCTTCCTTATCTCAATAAACTCTACTTTTTTATCTTTCACTTTTGTCTCTCTGGTGTCGTCGTTGGCGCAAACAGGTATTTGGAGCATGTTGCTGTATCTCCAGGGATTCTTTTCTAATTCAACGAGATACTCTAGAGATATAGCATGCACGCCACCAGACGAAGAAACTGAATTGTTATCTTCATCAGTCATTATGGGCTTCAGGATACTGAAAGTGAAGGAAATTGAAGGGGTCTTCTCCTCATCTTCGAACCAATAGGTGTCACCTGTTCCAAAGCTGAAGTCGATCTTAAACTCCTCATCTTCTTCTTCTTCCCACCTAATTAATCCTGGAGGACGAGGTTGACGATCAACCCTATATGTTGGGATTTTCTGTTCAATTCGCTCAAGTGAATCATATAGCTTGTCTGCCACTTCGTCACAAGCAGGCGAGCCAAAATTTGTAGACAAATAGCTTTTGGTACCTGTCCCTGCATCATCTTCCTGCTCGATTGATTCCATAACTTCATGAAAGAATGAAGTCTCTTCGCTACTTAATCTTTCCAAAAGTTGGTGAAAATGTTGAGAGTTTACAAGGACTGAAAGGAATCTCTTTGACCTAGGTGACAAAATTTTTTGCGTCCGGTCTGAGTAATTACTATCGATGAGAACTGATGGCCGCTTGTCTTCGAAAAGTGCAGGTGCCTGTCTTAAAAATCTGTCTCTATTGAACACTGGTTGAGATGCAGATACACTGCAGCCGATTACCATTTGTAAGATAAAATATTACACGGCTCCTAAGTGATCAATCAGTACAAACGAAAATTCAACAGCAGAATAGCACTCACAAAAACAGACACTCTTGATAACCTCTGATCAAACTGCATATTTGGATAGCTATTTCAAAAACAAAGACATTCTAAAGTTATGAGTCGACGAGAAGGTAACGGATGCATCAGTCAATCGGGGGCACATACCGACATGAACGCGAAATTTCCTCTCTGCCATGCTTTCGTTTTCCAGCCTAGCCGAACGCCGGCAGCCAGGAAAAGTAGCAGCATTCATTTGAGCATCTATCTCGTCTTCCTCTCTCAACAATCGGAAAACAGCCTTTGATATGCTTGTGGACACTGATGCTGGCAGAGCGGTTGGAATTTTAGTCCGAGGTCCTCTTCTAAAAGAGCAAGACGCAGAAGACAGGAGCTTAGAAACTGCAGTCGGGTCAGATACTCGAGATTTATCATTACAACACACCTTCCATCGTAATCTGTCGACGAAGCAATATCATCAAGATCGACAACAACGATCTCACTCAACACATTCCTATCACAGTACTGAAGGTTAATTGTTGGAATGCCAACAAAGAAAGATAGTGGAGCCTCTAAAAACTCCAACATGTCCTTAGGAAGAACTGGAATAAAGGGAAGCTGCCACGTAAACGGGAATATTAGAGCGGAAATCACTTCTGCTACCATCGCCACGTTTGCAACATCAACTGAGTGAATGAGAATTTTGCACTCTGTTAATGCTGCGGCCAAAAGTAGTGTCAAACCCTCGGCACCCAATAATCTGCAGGTAGATGCAATGGCACCTCCATGAGGAAGTGGTGGTAAACCGTTTGGAGGAGCTGTTGTGATGTGCAAACGCTCGCCTTCTAGAAATGGTATTGAGCAATGAACTACACCTGGGATAGGCTTGGGGAAGTTCACAATTCTGAGAAAGCAAAGAATGAGTGAACTGAGCCAATGAAGATAAAATAACATTTATCATAGAAACAAAATCCTCACAGATGGAAAAGATCTTTTTGCATCATATCATATAATTTGGAGGAAGCAGATTGTTCTCCATACGAAGAAAAAAGTTTGGAGGAATCCCCAGAAGAGATCTGAGATGCCATGGCATCACACATTCGAAGAAGAATCTCCTCGACCACTCCAACGATGGGAAGCGTCGTCGATAGACAAATTCCAATAGGGACCCATAATCTCCTCTGGCCAACAGACGTCTTACCCTTCGGTGCACCTCCTTGAACGACTCCTCCAGTCATAGTCTGTGCAAAATCATCCTGTGTCGGATCAATTCCTTTGGGAGCGGGAACGTAAAAACGGACAACCACCCCATAAGTCTTTACGAGCTTAGAGCCATAGTCATCCGAATTTGATGATAATACAAACCATGAAAAGGAAGTAGCAGATCCTAAACACACATCGAACGAAGAAACTATCTCTGAGGAATTGGCCGAGGTAGAAACCCCTCCTACTTTCAATTCCTCGTGAGTAGGAGCACTCGCACCACGCCACAATTTACACCCCTCTGGGAAGCAGAACCATTCCGCTTGGGGTATCAACCCAGTATTTCGTCCGTTCTTAACATGAAACTCATCATTTGGCGGAAAACGTTCCAATACGCAACATTCTGGAGTGCTCTGAACCCAACCCTTTGATCCATCGTCGTTCCTTTGGTTTCCGATATCTCTCGCACCCACTATACAGACAAAGTCAACAATTCCTGAATCCAACTCTGGCTCTTCTGGCTTGGGTTTATCATTTCCCTTCGATTCCTCGATAATTTGTTCCTTCTCCAGCTTCGTCTTCTCTTCCTCCATCTTTCTAACCACTAAGGCTTTCTCGTTCTCCTCATCGACATGCAACGAAGTCAAATCTAAAACATTCTTTGAATCATGCTCATTCATCTCCCCCAAAATCTCCTCCTCCGCCCCATCCAAATACCCTGCCGTAGCAAACGTCAACTCCAGCAAGACCGAGGGACATCGTCGCGGTCCATGCAACATACCTGGGGAGGCATCATCGTCCTCGTCATCATCACCTAAACTCGAGGCGGACGAGGGGACGAGATTCGGCCCGTCCAATTGATACCATCGTTCCACCACGGCCGCCCTCCCATTGCCGGAAAAGGCATTTTCGAGGGGCAATCGCGACAAGGGGATGAGAAGCGTTCCCAAGCACAATCCCTCCGATCGATTCTCATCCAACTGCACAGCCTCCGCAGTGGTAGCGTCATTCCTATTCCCCGCCATCTCACTCGACCCCTCCATCCCCTCGCTCGCACCCCTCCTCTCCTTCCATTTTTGTTGATATTCCACCAAATCCTGCTGTCCCATCGACTCTGACTCGGGCTTCATCAAAAACTGCGCCACGGCCGCGGCCTTTTCTTCTCGACTGTTGCCCGCAGTCGAACTCGATCCGATGGTGGTCCTCCTTCGATGCTCTTCCATCTGCAGGCGTCCCTTGCGCCATAATCCCTTGATTCCTACTAGATCGGACTCGTCCGAGGAAGGAGGAGCGGGAGGGAGGAGGGAGGAGGATGAGGGATGTTCGTTGGTCGGTCCCGAGGTTGTGGGGGTGATGGTGGCGGTGTTTGGTGATTCGGGTGCCAAACGCGTACATAGTTTGACGGCAAGGATGCTTTCCATGGGGTTGGTGAGGGAATTCCATCGGTATTCTTCGTTCCAGTCGGCTCCGTTTCCTCCTCCTCCATTGGTCGCCTTTTTGTTTTTGTTGTTGTTGTTGTTGTTGTTGTTGTTGTTGTTGTTGTTGTTGTTGTTGTTGTGGGATTTAATGAGTGATTTGTTGTTGTTTGTATGTTTGTTTGGTTGATTGGTTAATTGAGGAGGCACGGTTGTTGAAATGATGGGGTGGGTGTTTGTTAGTGCAAATGTATCATGTGAGAGGTACTTTTGGTGTTCAAACCTAATGAAGCGAATCAGAGTTACAAAGATACACAATAATGCGGCAATTGCGTACACAATAATGCGGCAATTGCGTACACAATAATGCGGCCGTTCGCGATAACAATGGACTCGACAACAACATGAGCATTAACAACAATTCAAAAAAATCGCTCATAGGAGTACATTTATTAAATCATTCGGGCTCAAATACATCCAATGAAACTGCACATGTGTACAAGCATCCAGGTTGACTAACGCCAACACAGCCAGAATACTTGATACTTGACGCAGTCTGCAAAAAATCAACCCAAGCAAAAAACCAATCAACAAACTGCGATTAATCGCACGACAACATACCTTGGTCATAATCTTAAAAGCACTCGTCCGAATCGAAGAAGACGGCAATTTCCTCAATAATTTCGAAGCCTCGCTCTCGTTCCCCCCGGCCTTTTTTTGCCGTTTGCCCTCCCCACCGCGAGGAGAATTATCTCCATCGTTGTCCTCTGTCTCCTCTTGCCATTTGGGATGAAGCTCTCTCTTGCCTCCCCCGCCGTCGTGTTGGCCGTCATCGTCGTGGTCCTCCTCCTCGCCGCCGCCGCCGTCCGCCAATCCCAATTCGAACCAAGGACAGAGCGGCACGTTGGGGCTCAGCGAAGGAGGCAAATCTACTGCCGATAAAAGACGGACTCTGAGGGAGTACCTTTCGTCTTCGTCGTCGTCATCGTCGGTGTCGGCGGTGGTGGAGTCGTTGGAGTCGGAGGAGGAGGACATGGTCGTTATGGAGTCGCTCGGGGCGCAGGTAGATTCGCTGCTGGTTACGTGAGATGGGAACCACTGTCAACGGTGTGGTTTGCAACTGTAAGTTGTTATATCTCAGATGGTCGAGGGTCCAAATGAGGCAGAGGGTGACTTGTTGTAGGCTTTAACGATGATGATACTTTGGTGGTGTTTGTAGTACCATAGTAATCGCCCCACCTTGTTTGTCCTGCGTCACGACGCCTCCCTCTCAATAGAGCGCTGTCCGTTGTCGTTGTGGATACGCACAGGAGCGCTGTCATTACACATTTCTTGTCCGAGAACTAGTATTTGTTATGCCATCACAACATTGGGAGCATGATAAACGCACAATTTTGAAAAGTCGACTTTTTTAATGGGTTAAACAAATGGAACATTATTGCCTTTTCATGACATCATCTCTTGTCGACTTCCGTATTTTATGGTGAGCACTGGGAGATATTTTTTGCTATCTCTCCTAT